>CAIGQQ010031223.1:1057892-1080288 GCA_903798035.1 Danio albolineatus | reverse complement strand
TATATATATATATATTTTTTTATTTTTATTTTTTTAATGCAGACTGAGAATGCTAATGAAAGTCTATGAAGGGGGCGCGTTTCTCGGCACAACACCGGCACTACAGTCAGATCATGAAGCACATCAATGTTGATTTTCCTTTCGAGGTAATGGCTTCATATGGCTATTACACAACCATGATACACTGTGATATCAGCTGGTTCGTCAGTTCGTTGGATTGTTTTGTTTTCTCACTAAAATCAGAAAGTTCATTCTATCCTCTATTCCAAATAGAACTGACGGTTAACGCTGTTAAAGTCACGTAACTGTGTTTATTAACACATTTGATCAGTACTCTCCGGCTGCACACACTGGATAACATCAACAACTCGTGTTACACACAATACAGTCCGTACTGCAACAACCATTAGGCGATCTCGGACCGATTATTTTGGCGCGATTGCGGGATTCACAAATGCTAGAAGAACCGCGCTTACTGGGCAAATAAGACAGGTTCCCAAATTGTCGAGCCTTGTATTTGACTGTCAATCGACGAATGGGAAAGGAATAAATTGGCACAGAATAAAATGAAGTATCAATAATGATATGATTGGGGGGGTATGGGGTAAAGTAAAACTTAAAAATGTCAAACCCCCCTCCAAACAATTCATGATATTCCATGATGTTCCAGAAATTACGTCAGCCTTTCAGTGGACTGATGACAGTGTAGGAGCCGTGTGGCAATCGTTTTTCGTTCCACTAGGTGGTGCTCTGTAAACGGGTTCTATAAGTGGGAACGAATATTCAGGTAGCAGGTGTTGCTAGACGGAGGGGAGCACATACAGTTTTGACCATTTACTCACACCTTAGCGAGACGGTTTGTTTTGTTGGCGTGCAAGTCACAATATCTGGCTGTGTTTGACGTATACGAACGGAAACTCGTTTGAAGGAAACTTGTGAACTATTGGAGTTTGCAATTACAATAAATTTAAATATCGATCGAAAATAAGCAAGACTGTTCATCGCATTTACGCGCCACCATGAAGAGGACAAGGTGCGTCATCTGGGTGCCTGTTAGCTTTTATTTCATCCGCAACCGCATCACAAAACTCATCATCCGTCCGCACCAACGTTATTGACCAATTTTTAAGACCGCACCCGCCCGCCATCTGCTGATTGGGCTCTTTATTTGAACGGCTTATTCCCTTTTAATATTAAATGAATGTTTCTTTATTGATTATTAGAGAATAGAGAATGACTTTAATGTAGACATGTAGTTAATCCAAACGTGCAAGCCAAATCCAGCATTAATTGACGACGCTTTGAAGTGACGCTAAACGATACGAGGACGAGTCTTTTCACTTGATTCGATTCCTCGGTCCTTGAGTCTTTTCCTTGCGTCCTTCCCTCGCATCCCGGAGGGGTGGAGCTAAGACACGAGGAAAAAAAGCAAGGAAAGGAAACGAGGATGCGCAAATAAGAAATGAGAAGCTCTCAGAATATCAGCAGTGAACTCCGTCTCCAATCGGCGCACAGGGACAAAAATAAATAAATAGCCTAAATGAAACGCACTGTACTGTACAATTTTTTGGTACAACCGCCCGCCACCCGCCCGAATTTAATTAAAATATCATTTTTCGTCACGTCATCCGCCCGATCCGCGGTTTATCCGCGGAGTCTGTGGCTGTAACCGCCAACCGCGCATCTCTAGTGCCTGTCTAGCAACATCTCAGAGACTTCAAGCAATAGGCTTAGCCTCTACAAACGCTGTCAGCAGAGTATTCATTCATTTTCTACAGCTGCTATTTCAGAGATCACCACAGTGGAATGAACTGCCAACTATTCCGGCATACGTTCCTTCTGGGACTGGGAAACACCCATACACTACGGCCAATTTAGTTCATGAGTTCCCCTATAGCGCATTTGTTTGGACTGGAGCACCCGGAGGAAACCCACACAGAAATGCCAACTGACCCAGCCGGGACTCGAACCAGCGACCTTCTTGCTTCGGCCACAGTGCTAACCACCGAGCCACCGTGCCACCCCACCTCAGTATTGCATATGTCACCTTTGCCCGCAGTCCCACTATCAGCGTGGCCCTCTGCCTCCTGCTTAAGAGTTCAGGCACGAGGTTGGTCATCGCCGAAACAAACTCCTCCAGTTTCCCAAACTGCTCCACGTTCTGATCCTGGACGATCTGCCACATGAAGGCGGAAGTGAGACGCAGAGGAGAAACCAGGAGCCGCAGCGAGGACAGAGACGGGACGAGATCTGCAGACGGAGAAAGATTCATCAATAAGAGTCCTGCACCTACCTATGCATGTACTGTTTAGGATTCTGACGGTATGATAACCTTGGGTAAAAACATCACTGTATTATGATTACTGCTCTTAAATATTTAGGTAAAAAAATACTTTTTTGCTCATCAGACACTCAATATATTTTATTTTAAAGGGGTGGTCCACTAGGATATCATATGTTAAACTTTAGTTGGTGTGTAATGTAGCGGTGTGAACATAAACACTGTAATGTTATGGCAGAGAAAGCTAAAATGACGTCCAGAGCTTCTTCTGTTTCTGCTTTTGGGCTTCCTGAGGACACGGCACAAAGACAGAAGCGCTTACAGTTTAATTTAATTATGTTCCAGTCAATTATACAATTAATATATAGCTAGCATTTGACAAAGGACATTTACCGTTACATTGACTGACAGTATTCACACAGCGGAGGCAAAGCGTGTGCTAGTAGAGGCGTGACGCTGCCATTATGTTAGCTGACCAATCAGAGCCTCTTTAGAGCGGGCTTTCGGAGGAACTAGGAAATGTGACAGTGGTTTTCATGTTAGCCAAGTAGCTGTAGTTGGCATGGGACGATAACCGTTTTCAAGGTATACCGTGGTATGTAAAAGTCAAGGTTATCATCCCGGCTAAATTTTCTGCTATACCGTTCCTAAGGTATGAGTAAGATATTTTTATTTACTTTTTTTTTTTTTTTTTTTTTTTAGGTGTAAATTGTAAAGAAATCTGTGTTTTTGAAACAAACGAAGACAACAGAAGTCAGTGATTCATTGTAAATATTTAGCCTGAAATGTATACCGGCACAAAATATTTTAAACATTTTTAAAATAAAAAAATATTGTGTTCAAAGGGGAAAAAGGTTTTGTTTTTCAGCCAGGCATTTGAAATGTTAATTAAAAAATAACCTGATTTTCAACAAAATGAAGCATGAGCACACGTCGCTTTGCACCTTATAAACACAACCAAGCCTTAAAAATACATTCTGGACCACCCCTTTAAGAGATATTTCAGAATATTTTGGGACAGTAATAAATCACTGCCTTCTTCGTTAGTTTCAAAAACACAGATTTCATCACAAGATATCTTCGGATATAAAGTAGTCTACACTGTTTGGGTCTACAGCAGGCTCGGATGTTGGTTTATTTGTTTTTTAAATGTTTCTGACTGATAGCTTTTGACGAGGAGGCTTCTTTTCTGCTGGAGATACTATTGCCATTTAAAAAAAAACTAAATAAAATAACACATAAAAAAAACGTATAAATAGATTAAGAACGGTCCAACTGTCATGTGCGCGAGTGTCCGAGTGGCACATCCGGTGTGCGACGCCCTTCAGTGTTTAAAAGACTAAACGTTTGCTCCTCGACACAGTTTTGTAGTCTGAATTAGGGCTGTGCAATATGGACAAAATAATCACGTTGCGATTTTTTGAACGAATATTGCTGTTGCGATTTTATTTGGGATTTTGGCAACTGTTTTTGCTTTATCAAACGCGCTACATACACACATTCTACATGTATTAAAGGCACAAGAAGTGCATAACAAAACATTTCACGATGAACTAACATAGTATTTAGTTTAATAAATAAAACTGTAGTAAAACTGTGCTAAAAACAGACAACATGAAGAAATAAAGATGAACTAACCTCAATTCCAGTCAGAACGATAAATAAAAACTAACGTAAATCAAAACCACCTATTCGCTTCTCCCGCTCAACTTCGACGTGCGCGGAGTGAGCTCCGGTTAACATCTTTCTCCCGCTCAGCTTAGCTGTAATCGTGTGTGCTGCGTCAGCTCTGATTGGTTAACATATTAAAATCATGCGCACAAGAACGTCAACAAAAATCTAAATAAATTAATTAATAAAATTGCAGCCTTACGCCATTTAGAAATCACATGTGCTTGTATCGCGATTTTTTTGCGATTGCGATTAATTGCACAGCCCTAGTCTGAATTATAATTAATTATATCTGAACAATATGTTTTACCCGTTTTTTTTAATATTATTAAATAAACCTATCGTACCGTAAGAATATCGTAAGAAATATCGTTATCACAATACTCCATATATTTCCAGTATCGTACAGTTCCTACAATGAAAGTGTACATAATAATGCTGCCTTCAAAAAAACTTAATAAAATAACACATAAAAAACGTATAAATAGATTAAGAACGGTAAAAAGTTTTTGGCGATTTTAAAACCTTGATTTTTTTCAAACCGCGGTAAACATTAAAGCCTTGGTGCCTACCCGCACCACTAAAAGTGTCAATAAGTGTCAATTTTTGAAAACTATTGAAGGTTTTTTTACAGCACCTGACACAGCTAAATAAATAAGCTTTTCAATGATAAATGGTTTGTTAGAACAAAATATTTAGCCAAGAAACAACTGTATGAAATCTGAAATCTGAGGAAATAAATAAACAAATGAGCTATTCCATGCAAATGTCAACTTTGCCATGAAAAAATTAAGTTTTCACCAAAACATCGAAACCGTTTTTGCATTTTTTTTGGGTAAGCAAGTACTTTACAGTACTTTAAAAATACTTAAAAATGTCTCTGTCAATGTTTTTAAACTATTATATTTGATTTACCAAAATCACACAAGTGCCAATTTCACATCCGTCCCATCCATAACAAAGAGACATCACATGCATAACGCAGCTTTTTCCCAATAAATGCAAAAATGTCAAATAAAATAAAACCAACAATTTTTGTTCTACAGTGAGCCGACTCTTATCCTTTAGATTAGCATTATTTATTGCTCTTTGTGCAGTTTAATTCAAAGAATTTCTACAAGTTGTGCTGTATATTGCAAACTTTTTTTGGTCACATCCATAACGCATGTTTATTTTCCTCATTTCAAATATAAAAAAATGCTTACAGATTGATATTTTTCTGATCTCGTAACTCTGTGATGAGTAGTTTTGGAAAACATAAACAGCCGTTTCAATTTAATGTTAACGCATACTTTCTGTGTGAATTTATATTTTGAGTTTTTCCTGCAAACGTCACATCCATAATGCTGGAACTGCTCAAATAAATAAATAAATAGAAATACTGTGGAAAAAATAAAACATAAAAGTTGAACATTACATCACAAATTTAGTTTTAGAGATATTAAAACAATAATAACTTTTTATTTGAGGCGTATTTCAAACCACTCAAGCTCACCAGACATAAGAAGCGATAAATACAAACAAAACATAAAGCATAACGACAAAGAAACTTCCTAAATTATGAAATGCACTAAATATTTTCAAGAAACAAGATATTTACTTGATATTCTAATGATTTTTGACATAAAAATAACAATTATATGGCTTTGACCACACACTACAGTGTGTCAAATATACACCCGTGCAACACACGACTTGTTTTGATATCCAGCATCACATACACACACATTTATATGCATTTACAGTGTCATTCAGTAATTTTAATTCATATTAGAGCATATCTGATGCTAATTATTCAAACATAATACTCGATTTCACGTTAGCAGTGAACATATAAGCAGTATGTGTGCTTTGTTTTGCATATTAGCATATATACAGCTGCTTTAATTTACAAAACCGCAACTAATACGTGTAATTGAATAAAAATCACAAATAAACTAGCAATAACATCACAGGCAGTGAAACAAAAGTCTATCAGCTTCCCCCTGACATGAGACAGTACTAGCTGTTTACATCTGAGCTGAGGCTCTCCTCACAGCCCGGCAGATGACAAGCGCTGGAACACTCGGTGTTATATATGAGCGGAAAATAACGTAAATGAACGTGTGGATGATGATTATACTCACCCATTGCTTATTGTAAATATTCTGGATTAACAAACAGTCTTGTTTCCAACTTCGTCCGTCGACTCGTTCCGCGATGCACTGCGCATGCGCTTAAACTACTCCGCGAACTAGAATGGAGAAGAGCAGTGGGAGAGGAGTGGAGATGGGCGGGGCTTATCTCCGCATAGTCAGGTAAGACTTTTATTATTTATTTTTTATTACTTGAACTGACAATACAAGAACAGTATAACACATTACAAGGGATCACAGATACATCTTAAACTCGGTCAATAATATACATATTCATAAAAAGAAACAACATACAAACACAAAAATATCATCAGACAGAAAGGACTAATGGTATTAATAATAATAAAATAGTTATACTAAAGAAATAAAGAAAATTAAGCAATTGAATGACAATACAATGACACTTAACAAAAAATCATAAGGAAAGCAACTAAAATCGAGATTCTTCTTTAAATACATCAGCATAATATTTCAAGAATCTTGTTTTTTTTTTATTTTTAATAAGATGAAGTGATTTTAGGAGAGAGTTAAATTCTATTCTAAAGTGAGCAAAGCCATGGGTAATTATTTGCGAACTTCTGTTTGTGAATGAAAAATTTGCCATACAAGATCAAAAAATGTATGATGTGTTCCAGGGATTTAGCTTTTGGGTTATTGTAATAAAAGATAATGTCTTTAAGACTAAAGCTATTCACATCATTGGCTGAAGCAAATATATGAGAACTTAGGAGTGACCAAAATTGCTTGGAGATTGGACAATCAAAAAACATACGTACTAGTGTCTCCTCAGCTTGTTTGCAGAAAGAACAGGAACTGTCAATGTCTAAAATTTTGGAAATTCTACAATTTACAGGGTAAATTTTATGTAAAATTTTTAAATGTATTTCTTTTGCCTTGTTAGAAATGCAAAATTTCCCAGGTAAAAGCCAGGTTCTATTCCAGTCTATATCCTCCACCAAGGACCTCCAGTAAAACTTTCCTCTAGAAGAAATGTTCTTTTTAAATTGAAAAATTTCCCGCACAAATCTAATGTTACATTTCTTATCGAACAGACTCGCACCTTCTAAAAGCAAAGGGGAATGAATATTCACTGTGCTCCTTGGGTTAAATCTACAGTGACTTTTAACTAGGTGAACCAAACCGGGTGAAATTGCTTTAACCACCTTATTAAATTCCTTAGGAGGAGTTGGGAAGGAGTGGTCAGGTAAGACTTCAGTAATACTTATTCAGCATACACACGTCACCACATACCTAATTTTAAACACTTTTGAAAGTTTTTAAGTGTCATTGCTTGGGTGATGTTAATTTTTAGACCAATCCTGAAGCAATGGCCAGTTGTATCACGTGAAACGTTACCATCTACTATCATTTAGTGATTTTGGTGCCCTAAGGGGCCCAAATGTTTTAAAAATGCACCTTTTGTTCTTTATTATCATTATTATTAATATTTTGCTGCTTTCTGATATCATCGATCTCATTTTCTACATTTTATCTTAAAGCAAAATAATAATTACCTGTAAAACTTTTGAAACAATCTGTTTTCTTCACAACTAATAATAATGAATTGAACTGTTTCGCTTTTAAAACTAAATATTTACTGATTTGACTACTGGACTGGCCCATGATTGAAGGTGGGCAGGCAGCCCGCCCCGGTGGCTTCCGCTGACCTGTCTTTCCATTATAAAATTGTCACGTTTAATATCCGATTTCTTTAAAAATCAGTGATCTTCACTGCCTGTTAGATGTACGATATGAAGTGGGTCTCAGATCGGACAAGAAGCACTGCATTAAATTTGATTTCCCCCCGCCATGTCTTTAAAATATGATAGTTTATTTTACCTCAGTGTTTTCAATGGAATTTCTGCGCTAGCCTGTTGCTACTGACGACGCTAGCGGTTACAACAGTATTTAATCTTGTTTTACACTTAACAACTAAACGAATGCTTTAAGCCTCGGTCAGATCACACAATTTTTATTGTCGGTTACGAAAGTCACTGTCAGATTATGCGATTTTTTTTTTCTTGATAAAATCTTGTCGTAGGTTACAGATGTGCCAGACTACACGATCCTCCACGATCAGTCATCCCGTGACGTCTACGGTGAACATTATTTCCCAAAGCAGTGTTGCTATCATAACATTTCTTATCGCAATTTCAATTTTTTTTTATCTTATTTCAATCTCAACAAAGGCAAGGCAAGGCAAGTTTATTTATATACCACATTTCATACACAGTGGCAATTCAAAGTGCTTTACATAAACAGGAATAAAATTGAAGTATAAGAAAATAAAAACAAATAATAAAAAAACTGATAAAAACAGATTAAAATGAGTTAAGACAAGTTATAAAAGAAAGAAAAGAAACGAAAGACACAATAGTGCGATCTGTCGGACGTAGCACAGTGCTCATTCAGTAAAGGCACAGCTAAACAGATGTGTTTTCAGTCTTGATGTGAATGTGCCTAACGTTGGAGCACATCTGATCATTTCTGGAAGCTGATTCCAGCAGCAGGGGGCGTAATAGCTGAAAGCAGATTCACCCTGCTTTGACTGAACTCTTGGAATTTCTAGTTTATGTGATCCTAATGATCTGAGTGATCTATTAGGTTTGTATTCAGTGAGCATATCTGTAATGTATTGGGGTCCTAGGCCATTTAGTGGTTTATAGACAAGTAATAATACTTTAAAATCTATTCTGAATGTAACTGGGAGCCAGTGTAGAGACCTGAGGACAGGTGTGATGTGCTCTGATTTCCTGGTTCTGTCCAGAATCCTGGCCGCAGCGTTCTGGATGAGCTGCAAATGTCTGACTGTCTTTTTGGGAAGGCCAGTGAGGCGCCCATTACAGTAATCCACCCTGCTGCTGATAAAAGCATGAACAAGTTTCTCTAAGTCTTCACTGGAAACAAAGCATCTAATTCTTGCAATGTTTTTGAGATGATAGTATGCTGATTTAGTTACTGCTTTGACATGACTGTTGAAACTGAGATCTGACTCCAGAGTCACACCAAGATTCTTGACCTTATTTTTTGTTGTATGACCCTTAGAGCCGAGGTACGCATTCACCTTGAGAACCTCATCTCTGTTCCCAAATGTAATGACTTCAGTTTTCTCTTTGTTTAACTGAAGGAAGTTTTGGCACATCCAATTGTTAATTTCATCAATGCATTGGCAGAGGTTGTCAATGGGGCTGTAGTCATTAGGCAGTAAGGCTATGTAGATCTGAGTGTCATCAGCATAGCTGTGGTAGGAGATTTGGTTCTTTCTCATTATTTGGCTCAGAGGCATCACAAACACTGATGCTGGCTGACAACTAATAACAACATTAAAGGCATTCGTTATGACATTCACAAGAACAAACTTTTATGTTTCCTTTTTAGTATTAATATATTTGTTTGAAATCTAAATGTATATTTACATTTATAATTTTTATCTTAATTGTTATGTATTTTTCGGTGGTCAGTGAACTACTAGATAAAAAAGAAAATAACAAATAACCTTCAAGGTGATGTGCTTCAAAACAAACCCGCTATATGCTTCAGCGCCAAAACGCGAGTTGCCGTGAGATTGTGTTGGTTTGTTGAATAAAATAGCCTAAATAAAATTTAAGTTAAATATTCACAGTTTCAGAGAGGCCTATATAAAACTGTTTTCACTATTAATAAAAATAACTGAAGGTCTAAATTCTGTGCTCCTATGGGCCGTCTCACACACGGGACGGAACTCGTCGTAAAGGACGAGAAAAAAATTGAACATGCTAGACTTTCTGCGACGACGCCCTACGTCAAGAAAATTGTGGCAAAATCATGTGATCTGACCGGGGCTTAAGTCTATTTAACTGAATGTATTGTAGTTACATCACAACATCGATGCTTGTGAGAAAATAGTCACATTAAGCTTTCACCAGAAGTTTATTGTCGGCTTTAAAACTCTAGCTGTGCATAGAGCCCATTATATTAAAATTAACATTTTCAGACCCTCACCATACAAAATATGATAGAAAACAATGTTATATATAGTTTATAGTATCATTTACACTTCTAGGTATTTATTTGGGGGCCCTCAGATTTCCTCGGGCCCTAAGTGGACACTTATCTTGCTTATTGGTTAAATTTCACCCTGGTTACTCTTTACAGCATAGCTCATGCTCAGGACCAGACACAATCTGCGAACATTTTCCGCTATTTCTGCGCAGAATTCTGCAAAAAATCTGCAGATTTTTAGATTTTGGGTAATATATAAGAATAAAAAAGAATACCTTTTCAACTTGTATTTAATGTTTGCAATGCCATTTCAATTATTTGGCAAACAAAGCACGTCTCTCATATATCTATTAAAAGACAGAAAATATTACTGCATAAACTGCAAACAACATATGAACACGTTCATATTAGTCAATAAATATACTAAAAATTAATAATAAAAAACTGAATAGATATAAATTCACACAAGTAAATAAATAGACTTGATGGGAATCTGCGGATTTCTGGGCGCGCAGATTCCGTGTGGGCCTACTCATGATGGGCTAATCACTTTAAGATTACTCACTTAGGATTTCAATATATATGTTTATTCAATATATAAAACCAGTCATAATCAGTGTTGGGGAAAGCTACTTTTGAAAGTAATTCACAACTTACTCCCGCAAAAAAAGTTACAAATAATCTTATTAGTTACATAAAACCACCTTCCATTGAGGCAGTTCCCTCTTCTTCGATGTCTTCAAAATAATGAACGTTCTCTCATTGAGTGTGTGATTAAACATGACTGTGTTCATTTTAATTTAAAAATGTATTTTTTAAAAAGTTAATTAATTAATCTAAAACAGAGATGTCCAAACAAGCGCCTGCGGCCCTGCTGAAAAAAACAGCTTAAATCAGCCTGGTTGGCTGGTGTTAGAGGGGTTTTGGCCATTTCCAGGCTGGTTACCAGCTATTTCCAGCCTGGTCATGGCTGGTCAGCCAGTGTGGTTTAATATTCACTACTTAGAGTCCAAACACTGAAGAGTAATCCATCGGTGCGCAGCTCTAGCTGCAGTAGGCGCCGGAGGCTGGAGAACTCGAGGCTCGTCTGTCCTTGGAGGGTCACAGGAATCAGTCTCTTGCTTGCTACTCCACCAAGCAGCTGCTCAGGATACAGCCTGGTCCAGGATTATGGAAGCTTGGAATAGTCTCGTCGCGGGTCTTGGATCGCATCCGTGGCGCTGAACAGTCCCTGGGGGCCTCGGGATGAGTATCCCCAGGTGCAAATAGAGAACAAAGAGAATAGTTAGTGTAGCTGCTGTTCATATGGAATCCAGCCTGGAAATGGCCAAAACCCCTCTAAAACCAGGCTGGTCAACCAGCTAAAACCAGCCTAGGCAGGTTTAAGTTGTTTTTTTCAGCAGGGGGGCCAAATTTGGCCCTTGATAAGCTTTGATTTGGCCCACCATCTCTGAAAAGAGAATGATGGGGAGCATCGAGGGGAATCACTTCAACAGAGATCGTCATTTTGAATTTAACACAACCTTTATGTTGCAGTTTTTTTTAGCAAATTTAAGTGTTTCAACTAAATGTTGTAAATGAATCGGATTTTTAATAATGTAAATACAGACTCTTGACGAATAGAATACACATCACGAGCAAATCAATCCAAAAGCTTGACTTGTGTTGCTGTCATTGAACTCCATTGTTTTTGTTTTTACTGTAATAAGTTCATTATATATATTATCTTTTAAATGATACTGCATTAGTTCATATAAAGCAATGTATAGTGTCACATAAATGATGCTACATTGATGTGTACATCCACAACTGTATCCCATCTAGACTTTACCGTCGTTGTTCATGGACCACCAGGCTCCCTCTAGAGGAAGAGTCTTCTTGCTGCACATCTGCCTTTCCCTGCGTCCGCCATTTTGTTGTGTCGTCTGCACTCTGAGCGACGGTCATTCCCTAAAACGTTCACTCGCTTTATACCCACAATGCCTCCTATGTATACTCTGGAAGCAGCATGGCCCAGAATCCATCGCGCTCAGCACTGAAGGAGAGATGAAACTGCGGCTTGTTCTGCTTTCGACAGAATAAAACTTGATTAAAACATTAAAGTACAAAGAGCTTATGGAGATTATACTGGAAATAAGGCATTCACTCACCAGTTTAGAGGGCATCTATGATGAAAATCAACTTTTGTACGCTGTTTGGACAGAACTGTGTGTAGTAAAGTGTGTCCACAGTCATATTGGGGTGATATAAAGACATTTAGTGTCTTTAAAAAAAATTCCTGACGCAAATCCCCGTGTTTTTGAGGCCCACAGGAATGTGACGGGAGTGTTTTTCCCGCCAACCGCTTTGATTGACAGGCACCAGAATCTATAATAACACACGTTATATAATAATAAGTTAATTCTCAGCAGTATGTTCCTTTAAAATATCTAGTCTCTGATTGTCTTGAGGATATTAAATGTTGGATGGCAAACTTCCTCCAACCTAATAATGGCAAAACTGAGGTTTTTCTCCCCCCTCATAAACAATAATGTCTTATATTGAGGGCTTGGGAAGTCTTACACCATATGTTAAATCTGTTATCTTTGTATCTGAGCTTTGTCTAGAAAAACAGATTAGCTCAGTTGTTATATCCGTCATACTATATTAATTCCTTATATATTGGTCTCCCGCAATCTTCATTGGCACGGTTGCAGTTCAAAATGCGGCAGCTAGACTTTTAGCACCAGGAAACATGCTCATTTCTCACCATTGTTAGCATCCATTGGATTCCTGTTCATTTTAGAATTCAGTTTCAAGATTTTATTGTTTTTAAAGCACTGAATGGGCACCTTCTTATATATCTGAACTTATTGACATGCGTTCAACTCCAAATTAACAAATTCCAAGACATTACGAGTGCTTCTTCCCTCTCAATTTAATTTAGTCCAGACTTAATCTTTATTGCGCATTATTGTTTTCATACTATTATTCTCATCATTCTTTTGCGATTTAACGATTTTTTAAATGCGTGTTAAGCATTTTGTTCAGCACTTTGGTCAGTGCTAATCTGAAGTTAAATGTGCTTTATAAATAAACTTCACTTACACATGTCCACAGAACATTAATTCGTAAATAAACTGGGATTAAAATAATTACTCCAACTCTCTGTGATTTTTATACATTTAAAACGTTTGTAAAACAAGGCATGTTTGTAATAGAGTAAAATTGCCATGTAGTTTGTAATCGTCATAATCACCACAGCTAATGTGTGTGTGTATGTGTGTACTGCAAACAGCATTTGTGCGTGACTCATCATTTCAGAAAGGCTTGAATAAACTCCACCACAAATACATCAAATAAGCTTACTCGGTATTTTTGACTAACGAGTTGTATTTCAGCTTCATTCGCTGTCTCTGTCACTGACTGCTGTTTATCTGACGTAACCATAGACCGTAAAAGATATGGACGTCGTATCCGTGACGTCACCCATTGGTTTCTGAAGAACGCAAATTAAGCTTCAAGTAGGCGTGGCCAACCGGCGCCACTTTGTTCGCGCGTCATCGCACTGACCGGGGAGGCGGAGCGTAGGCGGAGCTACAGAAGCCTGCTAGCATTTTGCTTCTACAGACACTTCTTACGGAGAAACTCTTAATACTTCATCATCGGCGACTCGTTTGTGTTCTGACCACATGTGCTTGGTTGTATACAATATTAATAAAGTGTTTAGCATATTAAAAACACTGCTGTAATACAGTGAGCCACTAAACATGGTTCTTATGACGTTTTTCTACAGGAGGAAAATGCGGAGTAATCCCAAACACTTCAGATATAGTTTGTGTACGTAAATGCAAGGCTATTAATGAAATCCAGGCATAACAGTGTATGACGACACTTCAGATAACTGTTCTAGAGCCTACAGCTAATCAATCTGTCAGATTCTGGAGTGCATTACAGCTCTAAAGAACATTATATATAATAAATTACCTTAATTTAAGCTAATACATTTATAGATATGGTATATAAGTATATAATTTCACTCACCTGGGAAATGGAGGCCACGTGAATAGTTTGTGAGCATGATTAAGTGCACACAGCATGCTATATTATCTAATAATAGTAGGAAATTATACCAAAAGACAACAGACTGTGTAAAGCCTCATTAAACAACACAAAAATACGATATATATGCCAAGTTCAGCGGCTAATCAGCAGGAATGACATGACGGCAACCAGCGAGACCTAGCTGTCACCCTTAATTATGCAGACTTAATATAAACAAAACTAATGAGTTATAAATAAATTCACCCTGTCATAGTTGTCATGAAGGCTAATATCAGCGATATACACCAAAACCATGTGCTGTACCAGGCTGTAAACATGTTTTTATCAGCTGTAAAATTGGCCGGTTTAGCACAGCAGTCAGTGAACATCTGGAGCTCCTGGAGCCAGCCCCCAGAGGCCAGTCGATGAACTGCAGTTTCAGTTACTTCCGTATTGGCTTCACGACGGAGAGCGGGAGGCTGCCAATTGGACGTAACGCACGACAACCATGTGGGAACAGTGGGCGGAGTGAAGAAGCTCATTTGCATTTAAAGCAACAGGCTACAAAAACAGCACTCAGATGCCAAAGTGGGTAGATTCTGAAGGCTATGATAAAAAATCTGATGGGTATTTTGAGCTGAAACTGTTACAGACACATTCTGGACACCAAAGGCTTGTCTTAGATCTTGTAAAATAGGTGCCATTTAATGCGTTTACTATCATTCTACAGAAATGTGCAATGTTTTTAGTCTTAACAGCAATATTACACTCGAACACCGTAGAATTTACATGTGATCTTTAAATAAATGTATAAAAAATTAATTCAAATCATTTTATATGTTTTCATAAAGTCAAAATATAATTGATCAGTGTGGTCGAAGATTAAATGTTAGAAAAAAACCAGAATTTTAGACATTTTGCCAATTAAAAAGAGCACGTTTCTGTAGAACGACCCAAAAATATGGGTAAAATTAAATATAAATTAGATTTCACAAGGATACATGATTTTCACACAACATAAGACACTATCAGCGAATGTGACCCATCGTTTAACACCGGAAACATTACACACCCCGCTATTAAAATCCTCAATATATAGAAATAAAGAGTTCATGTCGTGCTTTTTAAAATTATTTCGATTTTAATTCTTAAAACTCGGTGAATAATAATGAAATCGATCTCAGCATGAACTGCTAACAATCCTCAAAGGGACATGATATGCATTAAAATCACATCATTCAAGACCTAGGCCAGAAAATCCAAGCAAAGCCAGGCAGGAACAGAGCTATGAGGACCGAAGAGAACAGATTCACTCCGTTGTTGTCCAGGATGGGTTTCCCGCATATCCGTTTAACGCTTGGAGACTCGTAACTCACAACTTTCCGGATGGATTCATCATAACCTTGATGGGGGAAAAAAAGTAAAACATGAATGATAAAAAATATATATAATAATATTTATTGTTTTTAAAATAGTTGACAACATCTGAAACAAAATAGTGCTCATTATTATGGAGTTGGATGGCGAGTGGACCGGAATCTAGTACCGCAATGGACTCCAGGAAAGGAATGGACTCGCAGAGAGTTACACGATACAGTTATAATGCTCGTTCTGGAGCACGATGAACACCGAAGGCGCCCGCTTTGAATGCGTGCTCACACGTTTTACACTTTTGCTTTTGTATTTCGCGACCAGGAGTACTCTAGGCTATTAGAAAGTGCTGCGGGATGACGTTTCGCTTTCATATTCCTATAAAGCACTCACACCTTTTTCATTTCGCGACCACCTTTTGCATTTTGGTTTTAATCTGCTTGCGATGTCGAGTTTGCTGTGTTATAAATAAAATATGTGTCTATATATGCGTGTATATGTGGAGCGGATCGCATACTACTGGCGGATCGACATCTTAAATTAGTGCCGCAGGTAAAATTAGGATGTTACGTTAGGCTAATTGGCTGCTGCTATATGCTCAGGTTAACCTATGACTATTTCATCAGGTTAACCTATGACTATTTCATCAGGTTAACCTATGACTATTTCATTAATGAAGGAAGGAATGAATGAATAAATAAAATAAAATCAATGAAAATCAATAAAATAAAATAAAATAATAAATAAATAAATAAAATGAAAATCAATAAAATAAAATAAAAATAAATAAAATAAAATAAAAATAAAATAAAAAATAATAAATAAATAAATAAATAAAAATAAATAAATAAAATGAAAATAAATAAATAAATTATTAAATTAAAATAAATAAATAAATAAATTAATTAAAAAATTAAATTGAAAATAAATAAAATAAAATAATAAATAAATAAAATGAAAATAAAATTAAATAAAATTAAATAAAATTAAATTAAAATAATAAATAAATAAAATAAAAATAAATAAAATTAAATAATAAAATAATAAAATAATAAATTAATAAATTAAATAAATTAAATAAAAATAAAATAATAAATAAATAAAAATAAATAGGTAAATAAAAAAATAAAAAAATAAAAATAAAATAAAAATAAATAAATAAAAATAAATAAATAAAATGAAAATAAATAAAATAAAATAATTAATTAATTAATTAATTAAAATAAAATAATAAATAAATAAATAAAATGAAAATAAATAAAGGGCGCCACGGTGGCGCGTGAGTAGCACGTTCGCCTCACAGCAAGAAGGTCGCTGGTTCGATCCCCGGTTGGGGCAGGTCCCGGTTGGGCCAGTTGGCATTTCTGTTTGGAGTTTGCATGTTCTCTCCGTGGTTGCGTGGGTTTCCTCCGGGTGCTCCGGTTTCCCCCACAGTCCAAAGACATGCGGTACAGGTGAATTGGGTAAGCTAAATTGTCCATAGTGTATGTGTGTGAATGAGAATGTATGGATGTGTTTCCCAGAGATGGGTTGTGGCTGGAAGGGCATCCGCTGCGTAAAACAAAATGCCGGATAAGTTGGCGGTTCATTCCGCTGTGGCGACCCCGGATTAATAAAGGGACTAAGCCGAAAAGAAAATGAATGAATGAATGAATAAATAAAATAAAATAATAAATAAATAAAATGAAAATAAAATAAAATTAAATTAAAATAAAATCAATAAAATAAAATAATAAATAAATAAAATGAAAATAAATAAAATAAAATAATAAATAAATTAATTAAATAAATTAAAATAAATTAAAATAAATAGGTAAATAATAATAATAATAATAAATTATAAAATAAAAATAATAAATAAATAAATAAATTAAAATAAATAAAATGAAAATAAATAAAACAAAATAATAAATAAATGAGTTAAAATAAAATAAAATTTTATACATAAATAAATAAATAAAAATAAATAAATAAAATGAAAATAAAATAAAATAAAATAATAAATAAATAAATAAATAAAACTAAACTAAAATAATAAATAAATAAAATAAAAATAATAAATAAATAAATAAATAAAAATAAATAAATAAATAAAATATATAAATATTACTAAACATAATGACAATAGTAGCTAAGACTTATTTATTTTCACACAGTCTGACAATACATGTGGTCATGGTTTTGGCCCTGAACGCACTTAATTTCACATCTAACGTTCATTCTGTGGATACACAGACACATTCGAATTTAGATACAAATTAAAGCAAACGAAATTAAATTCAAAAAGAGGACTTTTAACTAAAAATATAGCCAAAGCTAAGTGTAAAAAAAAAAAAAAAAAGTGTAGGCTGATAAAAAATTATTATTATATATATATATTATTATGCAGATGATTTCCAGCTTTCCCAGTGATAGGTTGCGGCTGAATATGCATAAAACATTTGCTGGATAAGTTGGCGGTTCATTCCGCAGTGGCGACCACAGATTAATAAAGGGACTACGCTGAAAATAAAATGAATGATTTCCAGCTGGTTTTGTTAGACTAGAGGAGAACTGCTCAATGTAAAGCTGCAATTGACGCAGTAGCATCGTGTAAAGTGCGTTATGATACAGCGTGTTGAATCCTCGCGCAATCTTAAGTGAACGTAAACTGCGAGGCTATTTAACGTAAAATTAGGAGTCGAGAATCAGAGTCCATCGGAACCAAACACCTCTAGTCTTTATTATTAACATATTTAGTTTTAGAGCAAACCCACCTACACCGTAATTAACAAATAAAAGATTAAAAGTTTTGTTAAAACCTTTTAAATAATAAAAAAACGTCATTGATTAAATTATTTCAATCGCAATAAAATCTCTTGAAGTTAATACCTTGTTGCTAAACAGTTAAAAATTTTGATTTATTTGATTTATTTTGCGGGATGTAAACAATAACAGTGGTCCTAGCGTATTTCCTATTCGACATTTTTAATTTTCGTAGCTTCCAAGAATCCCAAAATTTCCACAATTTTAATAAACAATGTTACGACAGCTGTTTTAATGTTACGTTATGATTGAATCGTCTCTTGCTACAGTTAGGAAACTGTTTTACGACAAGCGGGTTGATTTGAACACAAGTGTACACATATCTTATTTACCTTTAATATAAATCAACCGAATTACCTGAATACTGCATGGTTGCACCTAGGAGCGAGTCCAGCAGCGAACCCAACAAGCCAGCGGTCGCTCCATACAAGACGAGAGGCCACTGAGAAACTGCTGAATGCAGATCTTTCACCAGCAGGAGCTGCATGACGAAGTACGCTGCGCCCGCTGCGCCTCCACCCAAAACACTGGCCAGTAACCCAACAGAAGTGACTCCACCGTTAGTACCTAGAAATGAAGACGAAGGCATTTTACTTAAAACGACCCATATTCAGGGTCAAAAATGCACAAAATTAAAACATTAAAGCTGCTTTATAGTAGAGTAATCGTTCAACAGCAGGTAAACGTCGGTTTGTTGAGGACAGTAAGGTCTGACTCTGCTTAGACGATGAACAGAAATAATCAAATATAAAGTCATGCTGCAATGAATACAGAATGAATATTGTGCATGACTCCCATGATCTTGGAGGACCGCATCCAGACATCTCTGCAATGACTCCAATAACGCACTAATAAAGTTCTCGTAGGACTCCCAGAGTTCATCAAGACTCTTTGGGTCCATCTTCAACGCCTCCTCCTTCATCTTACCCCAGACCTGCTCAATAATGTTCATGTCTGGTGACTGGGCTGGCCAATCCTGGAGCAGCTTGACCTTCTTTGCCTTTATGTGGAGGCTTAAGTATGAGAAGGAGCGCTATCCTGATGATTGGGATGCAGTTCCACCTACTTTCCAACTGATCAACTAGAAGACAACTGGGATCCACCACAAGACTTTTGTCGGGTAGTGTATATAAACCTGAAAGGCCAGTAACGTATCGTTTTCGTAGCCATTTTGACTAATGAAAGACAAAAGTTGATATCAAACCCTGGCCATAATCACCGTTTGTAGAAATTGACCACATCTGTAGTCTCAGGTGTGATGATGAGTACCTGTTGGGACGTCTCTCCAGGTGGTGATCAACTTGGGTTTGCTCTTACTGAGCACAGGACCGACCTCAGAAGCCCAGGTGTCCCCAGTGCTGCAAGCCAGAGCTCCCAGTAACGACAAGCACATCCACGAGGCGGAGTATTGCTTCGCGAAATCCACGGCCATTTC
The DNA here is from genome assembly GCA_903798035.1 of Danio albolineatus. Classification (NCBI taxonomy): domain Eukaryota; kingdom Metazoa; phylum Chordata; class Actinopteri; order Cypriniformes; family Danionidae; genus Danio; species Danio albolineatus. The sequence goes on along the minus strand of CAIGQQ010031223.1, from coordinate 1,060,586 downwards.
CCCAGGACCGGCCTCAATCATGTAGAGCAGAGCCAGTTCTGTAGGAACTCCTCCATTGCAGAACACCTGCAACCAGTTCCTCTGGCCACCTGCACACATTACGTGTAACAATGTACAGACATTATATATTTAGTGTTATTAGCAAGTATTTCATTGTAAAAACATTCTTGCTGCCTAGATTCTTGTTGTTGAATCGATCAAACTGACTAAATATATATGGTTACACTTTAATCTAACCTTACGTACAATTGAAGGTTAAAGGTGCCCTATAAAGAAAATCTGGGTATACCCAGGCACAGTCGAAAACTATGAGTTCAGTTTATGGAAACGGGAATACCGTGAGCCCTAAATGTGAACATCTGAGGAGATTTAGAAAACGAATTTGGGATTACAATGAACAGATACACAAATAAATAATCATTAATAAATCATACTTGTATTTACAGTAAAAAACAGAGCTGTAATAGCTAATAATTGTTCTTAATGCTAAAACAGACTTAACATTGGGTCAAACTTTGTGAGCTCATAACTCTGCATCAGACTGTCCTACAGACTAGTCTGGCCTCATTCAACTTAGTCTAGCCAGCAGCCAATCAATGATGACCTCTAAACTTACTAGCCACTCCCTAGCAACCAATTTCAGCACCTAGCAACTGTCCCATAGACTGTGATTAGCTGTTCTAGCACATGCTAATAGTTTTAACATTCTACCGACATGCTAATCTTGCTAGTAACATGCTAGCATACTAGTACATACTAGTGACATGCTAGTCATGCTAGCACTTGCTAATTCATGCTAAAACATGCTAGTTTATGCTAGAATCATTCTAGTCACATGTTAATTCATGCTAGAAACATGCTAGTAACATGCTAATTCATGCTAGAATCATGCTAAGATCATGCTAGAATCATGCTAAGATCATGCTAATTCATGCTAGAATCATGCTAGTAACATGCTAATTCATGCTAGAATCATGATAACAACATGCTAATTCATGCTGGAATCATGCTAATTCATGCTATAAACATGCTAGTAACATGCTAATTCATTCTAGAAACACGCAAGAAACATGCTAGTAACATGGTAATTCATGCTAACATCATGCTAATTCATGCTAGAATCATGATAGTAACATGCCAATTCATGCTAGAATCATGCTAACAACATGTTAACTTATGCCAGAATCATGCTAACAACATGCTAATCCATGCTAGAATCATGCTATTACCAACCTCAGACACAGGGATCAACTTTAAAGCTTTTTACTGGCTTGCTTCAGTCTTTAAAGTGGTCACATTGTTGACTGCAGCGATCTTAAACATTATTTTAGCCAACTTGATACTTTTTCAAACTAAATAAACTACTAAAAACAGGCTTTTAAAGCCATCATAAAGTTTGTCCTCAAACTTTCCTATCTAGTTACTCAGTAATAACCTACCTGCAGTCCATACAGTGTGAAGAAAATCAATTTATTGATGTCACATTTGGTCAATTGTCAACTCTGCCAAGTTACACAGTAACCTCAATAAGGAGATGGCAAAGCACTTACAATGATCCATTCAGAATGATAAAATGACAGAACACAAATGAAAAACAACACAATATGTGATGATGAATAGCTCGGGCTGGTCTGAAACAATCACAGAACACATACAAGAAAGACTGCGCTTTGTTTGCTCCAGCCAGACCAGGAGATCGGATGAATGGCTAAAATAAAATGGTAAAAACCAACAGTTTAGCTCTAGGGGTGTCATAAAATGTGAAGTTATTTGAAGTTATTTCAAGTAATGAGTAATAAATTTCTTTGGCTATTGCTATGTTTGTCGCTGCTATGGCTACATCAGCTCTCCTACACACGTGCGGCGGTCCTGTTTCATAATGGTTCAGCTTTTGCCGCTGTGTGCACTAATACTGCATGTGTGTCGCTGTTTTTACTTCTGGCTAATTAAAGATTCAACATCTGAACTGTTCAGTAAACTCCTGGATCGCATATTCCGGTCAGATACCAAAACACTTGCTTTCCTGCCAGATGATTAAACCCTGAACTGAACGGTTTGTGAATTACTTCTCACCTTTCACACACTCACCTTCTTTATAATCCGGGTCGATTTGTTTTTTGATCTCTCCTTTCCACCTGGTTAGTTTGGTGGAAGTGATGAAAAAGGTGAGCAACACTGCAAAAAAGCTCATGTTGGCCATAGTAAGAACAAAGCCAACCAGCATCGCTGCAAGACAAGACGGAGATTAGTTGATCAGCGTTTGTAAATCGTCATCGACTTTGTATTATAACAGTAAAATTCAATCTCAAGCAATGGCATTACATTTCTGTCCTTTATTTTTACCCTTCACAGGTGATTTGTAGTGTTTTCCAAACTTAATATTAATTTCAAGACAAAGGAATTAAGGCACAAGGCTAAACATGGCTAAATATATATACATAAGGCCATTTAAACTTCATAAATTAAAATAATTCCATAGAGCCATTGGAAATAATATACTCCTCACCTCCCATGGCACCGCCATGATCAAGACTCTTTCGTTTAAAGGCTCTAAATGTGATGAAGAGTGGGATCAGCACTGAGAACAGCCACCGCCATGGAGAAACAGGCTGCAGAGTGCCTGCAAAACAACATATTATTAGTGAATTACTTTGAAATTACTTTTTAGCTTAGCTTAGCATAAATCATTGAATC
>CAIGQQ010031223.1:1010346-1021969 GCA_903798035.1 Danio albolineatus | reverse complement strand
ATTTATTTAATTTAATATTTTAATTTATTTAATTTAATATTTTAATTCATTTAATTTAATATTTTAATTTATTTCATTTAATATTTTAAATCATTAAGCGAATGAATATATGGATCAAAACAGCACAATTTACGCCTGAATTTTCGAATAAGATCATTAATAAATGAAAAACGTCATTAAAAGGGATAGCCAAAAACAGCTATTTAGTATTTTAATTTATTTAATTTAATATTTCAATTTATTTAATTTAATATTTCAATTTATTTAATTTAACATTTTAATTTATTTAATTTAAGATTTTAATTAATTTCATTTAATATTTTAAATCATTTAGCGAATGAATATACGGATCAAACAGCACAATTTATGCCTGAATTTTTCATTAATAAATGAATAACGTCATTAAAAGTGATAGCCAAAAACAGCTATTTAGTATTTAAATTTATTTAATTTAACATTTTAATTTATTTAATTTAATATTTTAATTTATTTAATCTAATATTTCTAAATCATTAAGCGAATGAATATACGGATCAAAACAACACAATTTACGCCCAAATTTTCGAATAAGATCATTAAAAAATGAAAAACGTCATTAAAAAGTGATAGCCAAAAACAGCTATTTAATATTTTAATTTATTTAATTTATTATTTTAATTTATTTAATTTAATATTTTAATTTATTTAATTTAATACTTTAATTTATTTAATTTAATATTTTAAACCATTAAGCGAATAAATATACAGATCAAAACAGCACAATTTACGCCTGAATTTTCGAATAAATAAATGAATAACGTCATTAAAAGTGATAGCCAAGACAGCTATTTAATATTTTAATTTATTTTATTTAATATTTGAATTTATTTAATTTAATATTTTAATTTATTTAATTTAATACTTTAATTTATTTAATTTCATAGTTTAAATCATTAAGCGAATGAATATACGGATCAAAACAGCACAATTTACGCCTGAATTTTCGAATAAGATCATTAATAAATGAATAACGTCATTAAAAGTGATAGCCAAAAACAGCTGTTTAATATTTTAATTTATTTAATTTAATATTTTAACTTATTTAATTTAATATTTTAATTTATTTAATTTCCTATTTTAATTTAATTTAATATTTTAATTTATTTAATTTCATATTTTAAATCATTAAGCGAATGAATATACGGATCAAAACAGCACAATTTATGGCTGAATTTTCGAATAAGATCATTAATAAATGAATAACGTCATTAAAAGTGATAGCCAAAAACAGCTATTTAATATTTTAATTTATTTAATTTATTATTTTAATTTATTTAATTTAATATTTTAATTTATTTAATTTAATATTTTAATTTATTTAATTTAATACTTTAATTTATTTAATTTAATATTTTAAATCATTAAGTGAATGAATATACGGATCAAAACAGCACAATTTACGCCTGAATTTTAGAATAAATAAATGAATAACGTCATTAAAAGTGATCGCCAAAACAGCTATTTAATATTTAAATTTATTTAATTTAATCTTTTAATTTAGTTAATTTAATTTTTAAATTTATTTAACTTAATGTTTTAATTTATTAAATTTAATATTTTAATTTAACTTAATATTTTTATTTATTTAGTTTAAGATTTTAATTTATTTAATTTTATATTTTCCTAAAAGTTATTCAATATATTTGGGCTTATAAACAAACAAACTCTCCTGTTTTGTGTAACAGATGCAAATGCGACGACCTTTCGCCGTCGATACCGACACACTGGGAGAGCGTCAATCCCAGAAAACCTTTTCAGGTAACAGGAAGTGCTCATCATCAAAATAAACCAACGCCAGACTCTTTAACTCTGAACATATTATTCTATCTCCCTCAGGTAATCTCTCTGAGTAAAGACAGCAGCGAATATCAGAAGGTAGAGAGATTTGTCAGGGAAGACGGTTTACTGCACGATCCTATCGTAACCGTCAGCAGGATACAAAACCTGGACCTCTGGGAACTGTTTTGTAGGTAATGTAAATGTTTTGCTCCATATATACAACTATTTGAGTGGAAACAACTGGAGGAAAATGATTACAAAATTAAATAAATTAAATTAAAATAAATTAATTTAAAATAAAATAAATTAAAATTAATTAAATTAAAATAAATTATATTAAGATAAATGAAATAAAATAAATGATCTTAAAATAAATTAAATTAAAATAATTTAAAATAAAATAAATTAAAATTAATTAAATTAAAATTAATTAAAATCAATTAAATTATATTAAAATAAATTAAATTATATTAAAATCAATTAAATTATATTAAATTGTATTAAAATAAATTAAATTATCTTAAAATAAATTAAATTATCTAAAAATAAATTAAATTAAAATAAATTATATTATATGAAAATAAATTAAATTATATTAAAATAAATTTAATTAATTTTTAAATAAATTAAATTATTAAAACCTGGACCTCTGGGAATTGTTTTGTAGGTAATGTAAATGTTTTGCTCCGTATATACACCTATTTGAGTGGAAACAACTGGAGGAAAATGATTACAAAATTAAATAAATTAAATTAAAATAAATTCATTTAAAATAAAATTAATTAAAATAAATTAAATTAAAATAAATTTAATTCTATTAAAATAAATTAAATCATTTTTTAAATAAATTAAATTATACTAAAGTAAATTAAATTAAAATAAATTATATTAAAATAAATGAAATTATAATAAAATAAATTTAATTAAAATAAATTAAATGATATTAAAATAAATAAAATTAAATAAAATTAAAATAAATGATATTAAAATAAATTTAATTAAATATTATTAAAATAAATTTAATTAAAATAAATTAAATGATATTAAAATAAATAAAATAAAATAAATGATCTTAAAATAAATTTAATTAAAATAAATTAATTTAAAATAAAATAAATTAAAATTTATTAAATTAAAATAAATTAAATTATATTAAAATAAATTAAATTATATTAAAATTAATTAAATTATATTAAAATAAATTAAATAATTTTTAAAATAAATTAAATTATACTAAAGTAAATTAAATTAAAATAAATTATATTAAAATAAATTAAAATATATTAAAATAAATTAAATTATCCTAAAATCAATTAAATTATCTTAAAATAAATTTAATTAAAATAAATCATATTAAAATAAATTAAATTAATTTTTAAATAAATTAAATTATTAAAACGTGGACCTCTGGGAATTGTTTTGTAGGTAATGTAAATGTTTTGCTCCATATATACACCTATTTGAGTGGAAACAACTGGAAGAAAATGATTACAAAACCTATCTGTTGCTCCATACACTGTATTTTCATGTGAAATAAAATGCTTGTAACTTGTATATATAAAAAATGGCCTACATTTTGAACCCGTAGGAGAAAAATCCACATGATGAGGGTTAAAGGACAATCTCATATCGAAGAGCAAAGACTTTTTCATGGCACCAAAGCTAAAAATCTGGAATCTATTTGCACGTATAACTTCAACTGCAGACTGTCAGACAAGAGAAGAGTCGGGCATGTATTAGGGAAAGGTGAGTTGTGATTATACATACGTATTTTTCACATAAACGCAGTAAAAATATACATACAGCGGAGATCAAACTTCAAACGCTTGATTTTGTTTCTGTAACATTCAATCAGAGTTTGAATTATTGTGTGTGTTGTGACTGGAATGATCTAGATTTCAAAAATACAGTAATAGAAATCTGAAAATGGCAGTGATTGTAGCATAAAGAGCGACTGCACAGTCTCTAATACACTAAAATATCCATAAAGTAGCAGTTTTCCATATTTTGTGATTTATTTGTCATTTTCACTCATATATTTATGCTTTAGAATTGCATTATCAAGGGTTCTGCAGATATCATAATGTCAAATTTAAGACTGTTTAAGACCTTTTTAAGACCATCAGGTATTAAATGTAGGCATAACACATAATGAGAAAATGCTAAATCACTAAATTAGTGGTCAAATAAATGTGTTCAAATTGAACAGTACTGAAGACTGAAGGTTAGATGCACCATTAAACTACACAAAAATAAAAAAATCTTAAAGCTGATTTATACTTTCGCCTGATGCCGCATCTGATCTCACAAGAAAACGTACGCATTTTGCGTTTTGCCAGTTTAGTGGCTAATTCGTACGAATTCCATCGTAAAAAAATGTATGATTTAAAAAAGGAGGCGTGGCACCCAACCCCAACCCCGCCCCTAAACCCAACTGTCATTGGGCGATGAGCAAATCGTACTAAATTGTACGAATTAGATCGCACGAATTAGCCACTAAATCAAAAGTTACGAATTGCCGTGAGATAGCGTTGGCACCTCCGCTGGCTGCGCGCACACCTCATGAAACGGCGTTTTATACTTGACGCATTTGCTGTTGAGATATTGACCGCCCGATAATAAATGAATAACGTCATTAAAAGTGATAGCCAAAAACAGCTATTTAATAGTTTAATTTATTTAATTTAATATTTTAATTTATTTAATGTAATATTTAAATTTATTTAATTTAATATTTAAATGTATTTTATTTAATATTTTAATTTATTTAATTAATTATTTTAAATCATTAAGCGAATGAATATATGGATCAAAACAGCACAATTTACGCCTGAATTTTCGAATAAGATCATTAATAAATGAATAACGTCATTAAAAGTGACAGCCAAAAACAGCTATTTAATATTTTAGTTTATTTTATTTAACATTTTAATTTATTTAATTTAATATTTTAATTTATTTAACCCCGGTTGGGCCAGTTGGCATTTCTGTGTGGAGTTTGCATGTTCTCCCCGTGGTTGCGTGGGTTTCCTCCGGGTGCTCCGGTTTCCCCCACAGTCCAAAGACATGCGGTACAGGTGAATTGGGTAAGCTAAATTGTCCATAGTGTATGTGTGTGAATGAGAATGTATGAATGTGTTTCCCAGAGATGGGTTGTGGCTGGAAGGGCATCCGCTGCGTAAAACAAATGCCGGATAAGTTGGCGGTTCATTCCGCTGTGGCGACCCCGGATTAATAAAGGGACTAAGCCGAAAAGAAAATGAATGAATGAATGAATTTATTTAACATTTTAATTTATTTTATTTAATATTTTAATTCAATATTTTAAATCATTAAGCGAAGAATATACGGATCAAAACAGCACAATTTACGCCTGAATTTTCTAATAAGATCATTAATAAATGAATAACGTCATTAAAAGTGATAGCCAAAAACAGCTATTTAATATTTTATTTTAATTTAATTTAATTTAATATTTTAATTAATTTAATTTAATATTTTAATTAATTAAATTTAATATTTTAATTTATTTAATTTAATATTTTTTGTATCGTTTTGCCAGTTTAGTGGCTAATTCGTACGAATTCCGTCTTACGAAAATGTACGATTTTAAAAAGGAGGCGTGGCACCCAACCCCAACCCCACCCCTAAACCCAACCGTCATTGGGCGATTAGCAAATCATACTAAATTGTACAAATTAGATCGCACGAATTAGCCACTAAATCCAAAGTTACGAATTGCCGTGAGATAGCGTTGGCACCTCTGCTGGCTGCGCGCACACCTCATGAAACGGCGTTTTATACTTGACGCATTCGCTGTAGAGATATTGACCGCCCCCTGTCATTTAAAAGAATCCCACCGTAAAGTCAGACGCATAAACAGAGAGGTAGTGAGTTTCCGAAAATACGTCAGATCATTAATATCGTTAAAGATTTTTAAACTAATCATTATTTTATTATTTTTATAATTTATTATAAAGATTATCATAACCTTTTAAGATTTTATAAATCAAACTTTAACGCGTCACATGCTTTTGTTCATATCTCGGACAGTTCTACCTATTAAATTTAAATATTAACGACGACATGGGCTGCTCTACAATTATAATTGTTATTATGGGAAGAATAAAGCAAAATAATAAAATAAGTACGCTTACTAAAAATACTGACGTTTTTCTTTTCTTTTTTTTCTTTTTTACCCACTCAACAATTCGCACATTACTGTCTGGCTAGTTTCTGTCTACTTATAAGCTAAAAAGGCAATAATAGTCCAACATTCCTGACCATTATCACCAATAAAGCCTAGAAATTGGGCATCAGTATATTGTAAACCGTTCAAATATTCCTTTCCAGTTATAAAATAAATGAGGTGATACCAAATATTAGTTTTGTTACTATTAAATTGTTTTAAATTCAAAATTGTAATATATACATCAGTGTAAAACCTATGAATGCTGGAAAAACATATTGTGTATTATTAAAACCACCTGGGTCTCCACTTTTGCGTGGCCTCTTTTTTGTTGTTGTTGTTCTTTTAACAAACTCATCCCTCAGGTTTTTACAAACTTTTACAAAAACGTTCCTCCTTTCCCACTGTTGCAATTTCTAGCCAAGAATTATTGGTCATCTGGTTGTCCCTATGATCAATCACGAACGGATCATGAAGATGTCTGTACAGTCCTACCTGTTTCAGACCAAATCTCTTCAAAGTGTTTCATATTCAGCTTAAATCAAACGCGGCGCCGCACGAACTGTTCACTCGAGTCTCGAAACATTCCGCGAGCTCCGCCAGCCGAAATCATGTCGAACGCGCCCAAAGGGAACCTTCGCAAACACAGCGATGACGTCACATTCGCTGCGCGCACAGAGTTCATTAACAGAAAGCTGATTGGCTATTGCATGTTGGTGTCATTTGCGGTTGTAATACGGCAAATTGCATTTGGACTAGTGGAATAAAGAACTACAACACCACGAAAACCAAGCAACAACAACAAAAAAGAATATAAATGAGCATCAGATGTAGCGATACATGGACATCGGAAAAATAAGACCTCTGCAAAAATATTTAGGACCTACAACAGCGAATTTAAGACTTTTTAAGGCCTACAATTTCGATGACCCCGCGGAAACCCTGATTATGGGACCTTGATCTTTGTTCCAACAACTTTGAACCTTGAAAACCTGACTTTTTTTTTAATAGTGAACATTTTTAATGGTTTTAAGTGATATACAGTCTGGGTTGGTGTTGTATATTACGCTGCAAAAGCCTCTTTCAAACTACTAAAATGTCAATTAATGTCACTTTTCTAAACTGTAGAGTTGAATTTTCAGCATCCAAAGTCGACAGAGCAGAGATCAACGTCCCATAACGCAATTCGCAACTGTAAATAAACAGAAAGTACTTGTGAATCACAAAATACGGTAAATGTTAATTAACATATATAATGTGTTCGTATGTTTTATGTTATTATGTATTTTATAATAATTTATTTGACATATTTTAACAGTGTAGGACATAACTAGTCTCACACAGACTAGCCCTAACTATTTTCCAGAGAATTTCAATCAGGTTTAGGTCAGGACTCTGGGCTGCCGTTTCATTATTTCAGTGTTTTTAGCTTTAGGGCTAAATGCTGATGTATACTTCTGCGTGCTGTTTGTGTTGCTTTGCAATGACACTTCCGAAACGCTAGCTGGCAGTAGGCTTTTATGTTCCTCTGTGTCGAGTTTCTTCGCTAGTGTTTTGTTTGTTCTGAACGCTACCTTAACGTACAAGTGGCTCAAACTCGCTTATTTAGAGGCGGAAACCAGCGGACAACTTTAATCATAAGATAAACACTGAACAAGTTTTCATCTGGAGCTCCTTCAAGGGACTCAACACTCGCTCCAACTGGTTCGCGGGGCTCTCGGTCCCGTCCACACTCAGCACAGCTACCAAGCCAACAAACCACAGAGCTTGCGCTACGTGTCGTTGCGACGTGTAGTTACAGTTTTTGAGAGGTGCGCGTCGCGTTCGATTAATGCAGAAGTATAAATCAGCCTTAAGAAACACAATAGTGTGTCTTAACCCTAACGTAGATTTTCCAGAGAAATTCAATAAGGTTTAGATCAGGACTCTGGGCTGCCGTTTCATTATTTCAGTGTTTTCAGCTTTCTACGAAAGGCTTTATTCAGTATTCAGTCCAAATTCTCGAAAACAATGAGACATTGTATGTCAAAACACAAATTCCTACAGCCTTCAGAGCTGAACTAATGAATGTCAAGACGCACTGTATTATCCTTTCACTGCATTATCCTTTAGTTTTCATCCGGTGAACCTGTTGTCAGATGGTTTCAGTCATTTTAAAATGGTTTGTAGTCTTGTAATATCAGCGAAAACTGCAAAGATAGAGGCTGCAAGTTAAATATATGTTAGATAATTAAGGAAAATACCAATAAATGAGAAATAAAAACCAACAGAAATGGCTATTTTACTCCTCTTAGGCTAATTATAGGTTGTTCACTAATTTTGATTCCCACTGTATTTATTCAGAACTTTCATTTTTGTGTAATTATTCATTTATTTTTATTTTTACAGGAACGTATTTTGCAAAACACGCAGCCTTGGCATCCAGATATAGTGAAAACACCGTCCAGGGAACCAGATTATTGCTGATCGCCCGGGTTATTGTCGGGAAATACAAAGCAGGCCGTCCTGATTACTGCACGCCCGATGACGACCGGGGTGAAAACGTTCACATTCATGACAGTTGTGTGGATGACGCGCTCTGTCCGAGGATCTTTGTCATCTTTGATTCCAATCAGATTTATCCGGAGTACGTGCTTGAATACCGCGGCCGCTGATTTCAGATCAGTATCAGTGCAATAGCTAGTGCTGGAGGAATTAGAGGGCCAGATTTACTAACAGCTTAAACATAAAAAACGTAATGTTTATCAAAATTTTGGATAAAATCTCATGGAGAAATTTGATTCTGTGCTTGACCGTATTGCGTTTACGCTTGTAGGAGTTTTACTTTCAGATGCTAACTTTACACAGTTTAAAGAGCCCCTATTATGCATTATTAAAGGTCATATTTTGGTTTTGGGGGTCTTTAACAGCAGACTGATCTGCATGCAAGGTCAAAAAACACTTTCATTGTGTTAGCGACTCCTATATGATTCGTTCAGCGATTCATTGGTTCCCAAACCCCTCGTTAGCACGATGCTAATCTGCGCTGATTGGTCCGATGACCCAGTCTGTTGTGATCGGTCAACTGTGTTCAACGCGAGAAGTAGAGAAACGCCCACCACAGTTATAGTCCTACTTGAACTACCACCAGTATCGTCGATACAAGTACTACCACCACTACTTGAAGTAGTCAGAGTGCAGAGTGTATGTGTGAGGCTAGCATATTTATCTAGTCTTAACCACAACGCCAAGTAATAACGACACACATTGGCACATATTAATATTAATCCACATATTAATCCACATATTAATCCACATCATGGGCATTGCTAGGCCTATTTTAGGCGGGCGGTTTAGTCAGCGATCACACCCCGAACCCCCAGTCCTTACTTTAGTCTGTGATAACCATACTCATCCACCCCAACTGAAACCCCACTAGTCCTGACTTTAGTCCACGAGTTACTTTAGTCCACGATCACCACCTCCTTTAATCTCCCGCCCAAAATCCAAATGTGTAAGAACAGCTGATTGTGGCCTTAGCAATGTCAAACGGCAGGGGATCGCGAGCTCAGAAACATTTAAATTGGTAAAGAAAGCTGCACTCGTCGCATTTTCAACGTGTTTTTAGACGTGATTAGAGTGTTAACCAGATACAATACAAGAAATGCAGAGCGATTACAAGTTAGAAAACCCAATTGAATACATATTTTGCAGGCAAAAGAAAACAAGAGGCAACCATTTTAATCACACTTACAGCTTGTGATCCGCAGGTAGAAGAAACCATGAACTGTTTACTGACAAAGTGTAACACATTAACAGTCTCTGCTGATCCTTCCTTTAACAAATGGCCAGCGAATCCCACATTGCAGGGTAGATTACTGCATTAATCGTCGGAATGTTCAGTCATTAACGTTCACTCATCTTCCGTCACGATCAGTCCCACTTCCGCACTCTGCTAGTGTTCGAAGGGAACGGCGTGTTCACGTTTTACCAGATCCAGCGCCTCATATTTGGTATTGTTTCACGTTTACGTCGATACGATGTGATAAATCAGTGGTCCTCAACCACCGGGCCGCAGACCGGTACCAGTCTGTGGATCAATTGGTACCGGGCCGCACAAGAAATCGTGTATTATTTCCGTTGTATTTATTACCAGAGTCTGAACGATCTTTTATTTTGAAAAGTCTTTTGTTTTGAATGACCGTATTCTCTTGCTTACATCTCGATCACCTGAGCGCCCAAATTGAACCCACAAGCTAGCAAAATGAGTAAGAAATGGACGTCTTTGGAAAGTTCCTTTGCTAAGGCCCAGTGAAGCACCCGCGAACTGCAAAGGAATGGATCCGCAACCCATCTGTCAACAAATCAGGTGAATCCAGCATGTCTGTGCAAGAAGAAGATCAACTGCTGGAGATCGCAAGTGACGGCGGCCTTTTAGGGGCCCGTTCGCATGTTGCATCTTTTCTAGAGTTGGCACAAGTTCGTTGTTTCCAATGGAGGTGTGCGGCCCGCGCCTTCCAGACGCACCCGGCTGAATGAATCCCGCGAGCGCACTGCGAGTCACGGAACAAGAATCGACCGTTCGGCTTCAGCTTGAATGGAATCTACACATTTCGGTAGACAAACAAACACAGAACACCCAAAAACTGCAGTGCTCTGTAGTTTTCTCCATGAATAAAACTTGTATCAGAGTGACAGCAATGTTTTGTCAGCTGAGAAAACGGTTGATGGACTGGTCAACGGTAAAATTGTCAAGCGTCGACCAGTCCGCGGTGATAAAAAGGTGAGGACTATTGATATAAATAACTCTGAGTTGACTCTTTTTTTTTTTGAGAATCAATAATTTTAACAGATTTAAACCTCGAGATGTTTTGATTTCCTAATATTTGAGTCACACGATACACAGAAAGTAATTTTCAAAACCCCATAATAGGGGCTCTTTAAGTAAATCGTGCTAACTCCTAACAAGTTTTGCTGTGGTCAGCTTTTTAGTAATTAAATGGCCTTAATGGCTGTGTCAGAAATCACACCCTGTTCCTTAAATAGGGTACAGACAATTTCAGGGGACAGCCATTTATTGTGGTGTCGCCTCACAGCAAGAAGGTCGCTGGTTTGAGTACCAGCTGGGTCAGTTGTAGTGATGGGTCGTTCTTGAATGATTCGTTCATTTTGAACGAATCTTTAATATGATTTGGGAACGACGAGTCCTCTCAGGGAGTGATTCGTTCATCCGCGCATGCGCAGATTGCGCACAGATGTGCAGGTTTCGTTCATTTTTTAAGTCTTTTAATTCATTCATCACGCGAAAGACAAAAGCCAATCATATGCGATCAAAAAAGAGATTTGATCCGTTCATTTATCGAGTCCTCTGTTTGAGTCACTCGGTCATCACGTGAAAGACAAAAGCCAATCATATACATTTAGAGCCGGAAAGAGATTTGATCCGTTCACCAACCGAGTCCTCGGTCCGAGTCGTTCAACACGTGAAAGACAGAAGCCAGTCGTATGCATGTAGAGCCGGAAAGAGATTTGATCCGTTCACCTCCCGAGTCCTCAGTCCGAGTCATGTCTCTTTACATTTTGTCACGTGATGAACGAACCAGAAGACTCGAAAGGTGAACTAGTCATGGCTCCTTT
>CAIGQQ010031223.1:970267-980346 GCA_903798035.1 Danio albolineatus | reverse complement strand
AAACCTCCGATCACGCCCGCGAAGTTCCACGTCATCCGCCGGAAACCCCTCAACTCCAACGTAGACCTTTCGTGTGCCAGGCGGAAATCCTTGATAAGTGTATATGCTGACATAACAACACAAGCGCGTCTGTCCAAACTTTGGCGCCTTCTCATGCTGCGTTCTCATTCGCACACTACATGCTAGTAAAGAAAAAGTACATACTTTTGAGTGTGTTACAGAAGAGTGAGCGAGCTTTGGGACGTTATACTTTCTTATCAACGGACCATTACGTTGCTTAGTCGTCCCTTGTCAATCTTTTCCACACATCCACATTTATTTCAGACTTATTTACCATATTGGAGATGCAGGAGCAGGTTAATCTGCCATTCGCAAGTCTTTCATGCAGAGAAATCTCCTCGGGTGTTTGCAATGCACACGACTTTAAGTTCACATTGTTGTGGCTGATGAAATATAACAGAAAATATAACAGAAAATTCATTAATTCATTCATTTTTTTTCCTGCTTAGTCACTTTATTAGTCTGGGGTCGCCACGGAGGAATGAACCGCCAACTTATCCAGCATGTTTTACGCGGTGGATGCCCTTCCAGCTTCCATTCAAACAACTTTCCAAAGCCTCGAAGGTTGGTCTCGAGCATAGACTGCGTCCACCATGTTTTTAGTTTGTTTACACTATTTACCCAAGACTGCGTCCGAAATCGCATACATCCATACTATATAGTATGCTAAACTCAGTATGGGCGCCGAGTAGTATGTCAGACCCAGAATTCGAAAGTCAGTTTAAGTACCTGGATGACCTACTATTTCCGGCGAGATTCTGAAGTGTGCGTCCCATGGAGTGAAGCGAAGTCAAAAACAAAATGGCGGACGCCGTACATCCGAGTTCCATTCATACTGTATAGCAGTGGTTCTCAACTGGTTTGGCCATGGGACCCACATTTTTACATGGTCATCAAGACGCGACCCTAATTTTTAGGAACTATATTTTAATTTTAGGAATTATAATGAATTAATTTGTATTTATTTGTTAACATACACAGGTAGTGACAGATAAATCATAAGAAAATCACCAAGACTTACAAATAAACAATTTTTTTATTGATTTCATTGGACAAAATGTATCAAATTATACAAATATTACAAAGTACGATTGCGCATTTCAAAATAAAAGTCCGGTATACGCATTTCAAAATAAAAGTCCGGGATGAGCATTTCAAAATTAAAGTCCGGTAAATAAGTTAAAAACTAATGTTTTACACACACTCAGCGACCCACTAAAAATGTTCCCACCAGTTGAGAAACACTGCTGTATAGAACGTACTTTTCTAACGGCCGTGTAGAACGTTTAAATTCAAACGCAGTACCTACTATCTTGTAGGCGGTTTCGGACGCAGCCCAAGTTTGTAGTTCTAATCAAATTCACGTCCAACATGTAATGTATTGTGGGCAGTGTTGCTTTGAATTTCTACCAGAAATAGTGGAGCATCTGGAAACCTTTAACCTACTCTTTTCAATATTATGGTTTGGGACATACCCGGGTAGCATAAAACTCTGGCCCAGATTTGGCATAAATCTGGCCTAGCAGGCATTCATGTGGCACTGGCGTACAGCATGTGGGCCAAACGTGGCCTTGGTTTGGTAGAGGTGGCGCCGTCTTTAAGGCGGCCCACAACACTTGGGCCAGATGTGAAATGTAATATTTGGCCCAGATGTTAATAATTGATATGTGGGCCGCGTAAGTTTGGCCTGTCTTGAATCCCATTTGTAATACATTTTTAATATTTTCAAACAAAGATAAAAATTCTACCAATCAGGTCGCTTCGAGAAAAAGAACGCCCATAGCACGTCTACAGCGCAATGGTTCATGGGTTTATCAGTGTCCTTGCAGTCCCCACATAGCAAATATTTCTGGCCCAGCTCCGGGCCACACAATAACTTTCCCCTAAGCCCAAGTACTGCAAAGAATGACGGTTCTGAAGTGGCCCATAAAACAAGGGCCACACATGGGCCATATCCGGCCCAAATATTAGCCAGTTTATTACCCTGAACTGGGCCAAAACAGGTTTAATATAGCAATTCTCAGCAGTTAACCATATCAACACCACCATTTTACCAGAAACCCCAAAAACTGAGCCATAACCCAGCCTAATGTTACCTAAACAACATGAACAATCGCTGCACTGATCTGGGCCACACTCCTCCCATCCACAACTGGCCCAAATGTAGTTTGCCGTCATGCATGCAGTGCCGTCATTGCCACGCGTGGCCCACATTCGGCTGACATTATGCATTATACACGCCAGCAGTGCCATAATGAGGCCACATTTGGGCCGTTTGCTATGTGGGTCGTGACACACCAACATATCTGGCCTAGTTCAGGCCCAGTTACTTGGCTGAGGCCCAGATATCATCCATGTTTGCCCCTTGTCTGGAGGCCAGACTTGGTCCAGTCATGTGCTGTAATTCACCGCGGCATGTGGGCCAAGCAAAAGCTGATTGTGTGGGCCAGATCTAGGCCAGAGATATTTTGCTATGTGGGTACTAATTATATTGTCGAACACTTTTAACAGGGGTGCAATTCCCAGGGGGGACAGGGGGGACATGTCCCCCTCACTTATTTATGCTATAATTTCCCCTTGAGAGTCAAAAAAAAAAAAAAAAAAACATTTTTCAACTCAAGATATGTATGCAAAATTTAGTTCGCCGTCACGTCAATCATATAGGTCTAACTAAACTTTCTTTGAACACTGAATGGACACCAATTGACCCTTTGCTAAGCCACACCTAAAAACCGCACCCACCAAGCTCTGTCAAGCTTTCGAGCAAGGGAAACAGGCCAAAGCGTTTCGCATATGGATTGTGCAAATCTGACACCAGGTATCCTAAAAGTTTGGACGGGATGGTGGTATTTTTTTTGATATTTAGCTTTTTTTTTCTTTTTTTTTTTACACTTTCTTATGTAAAATCCAAATTTGTTCTTTTTATCTTAAGTTATTTCCTAAAAATTATATTCTTTCATTTGTTTTCATTTTAATAATACACTGTATATGTTATGATAAAATGTCAAATAAAATTTAAATTTAGGCTTTTCAGCACACAGTTGCTCAACATTGCTACACGTTTCCACAACCATCACCAACACTCAGATTTCCCCCCCCCCCCCCCCCCACCTCTCAAACCAGAATTGCACCCTTGACTTTTAAGGACAGATAGAATGTGAACTGGGACATATACAGCAAGAGATTCTTGCTGCTTTCCATTTGGAAGGGCTCATTCCTAATCCCTTCAAAGGGCCTGCCCTCCGGAGTGATAGTATTGAAGGCATGAAGGGTTGAGTGGTCCAAAAAGTTATTAATATGATGATGTGTATACCCAGCTAACAAATTTAGGTTGTGAGAAAGTTCCCATAACGTTATCTGTAACGTTCCGAGTATGTTGAAATGTCCAGTTTGTTTAATGTTGCTAGTACGTTTTTTTTTTATGGTCGGCATAACGTCCTTACAACGTTTTCAAAACCAAGAACTTTTTTACAAGAGCTTTTTTTTTTTTAACATTGTGAAAACGTTTGTCAAGTACAAATAACGTCCTGAAGACGTTTCCAAGAACTTTGTTATAAGAACGTTTTTCATCAACATTATGAGAACGTTCATTAAGTACAAATAACGTCCTGAAGACGTTTCCGAGAACTTTGTTATAAGAACGTTTTTCATCAACATTATGAGAACGTTCGTCAAGTACAAATAACGTCCTGAAGACGTTTCCAAGAACTTTGTTACAAGAACGTTTTTTATGAACATTGTGAAAACGTTCGTCAAGTACAAATAACGTCCTGAAGACGTTTCCAAGAACTTTGTTATAAAAACGTTTTTCGTCAACATTATGAGAACGTTCATTAAGTATAAATAACGTCCTGAAGACGTTACCAAGAACTTTGTTACAAGAACGTTTTTTATGAACATTGTGAAAACGTTCATCAAGTGCAAATAACGTCCTGAAGACGTTCCAAGAACTTAGTTCTAACAACGTTTTTTTAACAACGTTACAAGAACGTTAAAACTTTATGAAAACTTTCTAAAATTGTTTCATTCGTAACGTTCTGTGCTAACATTTCTACAACTTTTAAAGAACGTTAGTGAATGTTCTGGGAACGTTCCCTGTTAGCTGGATATAATCTGTTACATAATCCATAACAGAAAAAGACATACTAAAAATATAATCATCATATAGGGCTGTAAGTTTGTTTACCCTTGCTTAGCATTAGCATATCGTCAACCATCACAATGCCTATCAACTGTTTACATTACACTTACGTCACCATTTTGATGCTGACTGTCGAGGATCCGGGTGGAATGAAATGGTCGCCACCCTAAAGTAGTACACGTTCCTGAATTAACAACTATGTTGAACCTAGAACAACATTCCAATCAGCCAATCAGAATTAAGGGATGAGTTTACCATCCACGTTAAGTTTAGGCTTACGGTTGGGGTTATGCACTTCTACATGATTGTAATCCAGCTGTCATTCTCCTCTAATCTTGTGAATATTCACAGTTATGGTTGAGTTTTGGGGTAGGGAATAGGTATGGGTTACATTTTCCAACAAAAATATGCTCCAGGATCAACACAGATGTTAATCCAGGATCGCGCAGTACTTTGCAAAATCACGACGTGCTAAAATGGTTAGGCAAGCAGAACCGTGCGGCCTATTAGCGGAAAAGAAGCTAGTCTGACTACTGTTTTGTGGATAACAGGTAACTGATTAATGAATGCAGCGCTATCGCTAAGCTAATCTCAGGCGGGTCATGGCTTCAGTGCACAAATGACAAACGACAGGAAAGCACAGTGGAAAATAGCGAGCTCAGTTGCATTTCATTCAACTCTCACAAACTCTTAATGGATATTAAGACCCAAAAGGGAAGACTCTGTATCTAGCTCTCTGCAACTCTCACATGGTCGCCCATTGAAGCTAAGCAGGGCTGCGTCCCAAAAGATGATTTTCATGGTAGGTGCCCTTAAATTGTGAGTTCAGCTAGCAGTTTTCGAGATTTTAGCATTCCCCATTCCTGGTATATGGTCACAGAGTGAACTTTGCTCGAAAGTGACTTTGCAAAGCGTCATATTTTGCTAAATAAACGCTGTAGCAAAAGAGCTAACTACAAAGCCTGAGTTGTGCGTTCTTACCGACGCCCCCTGGTGATCACATCTCAAACAGTAGAGCCGGTGCTGTTTAACAAACTCACCAACATTGATTACTTACGGAGACGTGTTAACACGCGGCTGTCAATCAATTCGGTGGGCGGGGAATCCGCACTCCTACATCCCGTTGCCGTCAGCCTCAAATTGGGAGGGATTTGGATCTTATTTTAACGTCAGGAAATTTAAAACAAGACACTTAATGCGTCTTATTGTGTGTTTATATCACTCCAATATGACTGTAGACGCACTATACCTACACACAGCTCTGTCCTAACAGCTCCCAAACATGATTTTCATCATAGGTGCCCTTAAATTGTGAGTTTAGCAACAAGTTTTCGAGATTTTAGCATTCCCCATTCCTGGAATATGGCCGCAGAGTGAACTTTGCTTGAAAGTGACTTCGGTACGCGTCATATTTCAATAAATAAGTACTGTAGCAAATCAGCTAACTATGTTGTGCGTTCTTACCGACGCCCCCTGGTGATCACATCTCAAATAGTAAAGCCGGTGCCATTTAACAAACTCACCAACATTAATTACTTTGGAGAGGTGTTAATACACGGCTGTCAATCACTTCGGTGGGCGGGGAATCCACACTTCTATGTCACATTGCGGTCGGCCTCAAATTTGGAGGGATTTGGATCTTATTTTAACGTCAGGAAATTTAAAACAAGACACTTAATGCGTCTTATTGTGTGTTTATATCACTCCAATATGACTGTAGACGCACTATACTACACACAGCTCTGTCCTAACAGCTCCCAAACATGATTTTCATCATAGGTGCCCTTAAATTGTGAGTTTAGCAACAAGTTTTCGAGATTTTAGCATTCGGCGTTCCTGGAATATGGCCGTTGAGTGTACTTTGCTCGAAAGTGACTTTGGTACGCGTCATATTTCGCTAAATAAACGCTGTAGCAAATCAGCTAACTACAAAGCCTGAGTTGTGCGTTCTCACCGACGCCCCCTGGTGATCACATCTCAAACAGTAGAGCCGCTGCCATTTAACAAACTCACCAACAATGATTACTTACGGAGAGGTGTTAATACCCGGCTGTCAATCAATTCGGTGGGCGGGGAATCCGAACTCCCACATCCCGTTGCGGTCGGCCTCAAATTTGGAGGGATTTGGATCTTATTTTATCGTCAAGAAATTAAAAAAAAGACACTTATTGTATTTATATCACTCCAATATGACTGTGGACGCACTATGCTACACACAGCTCTGTCCAAACAGCTCCCCAAAGATGATTTTCTAGATAGGTGCCCTTAAATTGTGAGTTCAGCTAGTAGTTTTGAGATTTTAGCATTCCTGGAATATGGCCGGAGAGTGAACTTTGCTTGAAAGAGACTTTGTTGTGCGTCATATTTTGGTAGTAATAATAATACGTCTCTCGAAAGCGCCTAAAGATATGGATTAGAAACAAACTACTATCAGCGAACTGTGAAAAAGTGAAGCAATATCACAGCAGAGGAGCGTGAGAGACCAGTGGTGCACTGCGATCGGCTAATTCTCTAACTGCGGACTGACTAATCTACTGATGTAATCTCTAGTCGTAATTCTCGCTGTGTTTTCCAGGCGACGTAAAATAATTAACCATTGTACCTAATTTCGATCTCCGCTATATAAATATCCACTGCACATCAGCTTGTTATTACAGCAGCATCACACGAGCAAGTGCTGTTACGAAAGCGCTGCTGTGATCCCACAAGCAGAGTGCTGGAAATAATTACAGCGGTGACCGGCGTGAAACGGTATGAATGTAATGTCCTCTGATTCCGTCTGAAGAGGGTTTGCTTTCGTGAGTCACGGGCTGAAAATAAACCAAGAGTGTCAAGTGTGTCAAAACGAGTGGAATGAATATCAACGTACGCGGATGTGTTCTCTGAATTACTGCATCGGTGGGCATGCCCCTCAAATGTTGATGTGTTGATAATGTTGATACGCCCCCTAGGCATGTTAAAACATCGCCCTGAATGTGGCACGCCAACCCTCTTATGTGATCCACACAGAAACAGCCGCCTCTGGACATGGGGATAACTTAAGTTCACCGGACATGAGTTTTCACATGGTGAAATTCTGCTCGTGATTTGTTTTAACCTAATGAACTGCATGTGTGGCGTGCCGTTTAGTCCTTAGGGCTCGTCTTCTTACTGCAAGTGCACTCGCTGGCTACATGCGGCATACATCGCAACTTTAAACTTGGATAGATCGTGCAGACATCAATAAGGAATGAACAAATAAAGTGTATGATTAATTAAACCTATACTATTTCAACACAGGCTCATTCTGAAATTGTAATCCCGTGTACGTTTCAGGAGACCACACGTTATGTAGTCTGACGTACGTATGTCTGCGTTTCATTTTTTTTAACGAATGCTACAGGGCGGTGTGACTCCGTTCCTTTTCGTGCTTACCTCCGTGTGGACGACTTTCCCGCTGCAATCAGTTTGTCCCGTTAGCTCGCCGTGTTCGTCGGCGGACTTGAGACGCATAGAGGAGTTGACCATGATGACGGGGTTCGAGTCTGGTGAAGAGCAGTTCCAGAAAGCAGGTAAGACAAACACAGAGTCCAATCGTCAATCGATAAGATTTTAGTTGGGTTTAGGGAAGGAGGAGGGTGGGTCAGTCGATTGGTCAGTCAAAACAGTCGACAGCGGCCTCTGGTGGATTTGCGCGAGAACAGCAGGCGCGAACGGCACTCGCGAGAGACATCTGAGATCTCTAAAAGCGTACACAGCGCCCTCTTGTGGATTCGCGAAAACAAAAAGTGCAAAAATACGTACCTCCCAGGACGTATTCCGCTGCCTCCAGAAACGTACGTGTTCAGAACGAGCCTGGGCTGTTTATTTTGGTGGTCAAAAAGACATCAGTTTGTTGATGTCAAATAGACGTCAAGGTTTTAACCTCAAATCAGTTTGCAACGTTAACATGTTTCGATGCCATTTTGATATGGACTACCAATACCTAAACTTACAGTAACTACTACGTTACTACTAATAAGCAGCGAATTAGAAGTTTATTGAGGTGAATTTAACAACGATTGATTGAATACGCTTCTCTTCTTGATGCACTGTCCATTTTACCCATGTCAACATTTTCCTTAAGGTGGCTTGACATTGCCGTCCGAATTTCGTCATTACGTTTGTTGCTCCTATTGGAGTAACCTGTCTGTAGTAGTAGGAAACACTGCAGGAAAGAGTTTCAAAGTATTCTGAGCTTGCTATAATTACATCAGAGGAAGAATTATTTGTCACAATGGGCATTAATTGGTGGTTTGGTCAAACCTGCAACCTAAAATTACAGGCCTATTGTGTTCACCTGTACCTTGTGTGTACGAAGCTTTATTACCACATTTATTTATGCATTCAGTTCAGTTCAATGTCTTTCAGTCTGTTTTGTTTTGTAAAGCTCTTATTAAACTTACGCTAGACTGTCGACATCAGCGCCGTTAGAAAGGTTTCAGAAGCCAAAAGATATTATTTTTGGATCGATCTTTGTTTGGAACTCATGATGCGGATACAGAGGGAAATTAAATCACCACACAAACGTACTCTGTAAAAAATAGTTGGATTAAATACCCCAACATACAACCCAACTATAGGTTATTATAGCACCTTCCCAACTATGGGTTATTTTAACCCAAATGCATTGGGTTATATAATTTAACCACATTTAATAACATTTTAACCACGTCCACGCTTCTAAAAGATGGTCTTGCTTTGAAAATGCTTTAAAAATTGCACGACACAGAGAGATGATAAAAATAACAGAAATATCACGGCATTGGAGCTTAAATAAAGTTATAACGCAAAACAACATCACGCACGCATATCAACACTGCTGTTCTGCGTCAGTTGAATCAGCTGACTGTTGAAATTCAGAATTTTAACCCAACTGGTTGTGTTATTAAACAAATAACCTAATAAAGGTTCAAAATTACCCAACAAAGCGCCAAACATTTACCCCAACAATACCCCAAGTTATTAATAAATAACCAAATAAAGGTTAAAAATAACCCAACACAGCACCCAATATTTTTAACTCAGCCATTGGGTTAAATAAATAACGTTTTTTCAAGTGTTATTAATTTGGCTGGGGATTTTCACGTGGGTCATGGGAGAAAACCATTCTGGATTCGGATGCCAATAAAGTCACTGAATATTCCCCGTAAATGGTAGATGTGCCCCTGAGAAACAATTACTTTCTGAATAGAGTTTAAGAGAAAGTCTCAATAGGCAAACGAAAACGTAGCCCTATATACGTTTCTGGAGATCGCGAAATATGTAGCCAGAGGAACGTATGCCTGCATTTCAGCTTTAAAACGAACGCTACGGGGTGGTATGACGCCGTCCCTTTTCTCGCTTACCCGCTTACGTCCATATGGACGGCTTTTACCGGTTTGGACCGCTGTTACCGGTTTGTCCGTTAGCTCGACATGTACGTCGGCTGACTTGAGATGCAGAGCTGATCGTGAAAACGGGGTTCGAGTCCGGTGGAGAGCAGTTCCATAAAGCAGTCCGTTGTCCAGACAGTAAATCTGCAAGTCGACAGCGGCCTCTGGTGGATTTATGCAAGAACGGCAGCCGCGAATGGCACTCGCGAGAGAAATTTGAGCGCTGAAAGAGCGTACACAGCGCCCTCTGGTGGATTCACGACGACCAAAACTGCAAAAAAACGTACCTCCTTGGACGTATTTGGCGCTCTCCAACACTGCTGTTCTGCGTCAGTTGAATCAGTTGACTGTTGAAATTCAAAATTTTAACCCAACTGGTTGTGTTATTAAATAAATAACCTAATAAAGGTTAAAAATTACCCAACAAAGCGTCAAACATTTACCCCAACTAGTTGAGTTATTAATAAATAACCAAATAAAGGTTA
>CAIGQQ010031223.1:915628-937007 GCA_903798035.1 Danio albolineatus | reverse complement strand
AATGTCTCTCAGTTCGTATACGCTAAAGTAGATTTTCCATTTGTGCATGCTCGTGGAATAAATGCACTTTAAAAGGTCTCTCTACTATGGTCTCAACTAATACGTTACCAATTAGCATACAAACAATATATCAAACAAAACTCATAATATCACTTAGTTTAAAGAAAAAGAAAACATTTGCTTACCCGATCACCCGATGATACTACTGGGCCTGGAAAACTGCATCACAATCCCCGATCAAAAAATGATCAAACATTTTAAAAAAGAGAAAAAAAAAAGACCCAAAACAAATAGGCAACTCGAGCGCCGAAAAAATAAATAAATAGGTGAACCTCAAATCAAATCATACCAGAATACATGATACGTTCAACCCGCATCATAGAATAAACACAACCTCCACCGACGCAACACTCCCATTCATAAATATTTCCGCTACTATGTCCGCCTCGAAAACTCTCCGCACACACTGGCACTTCCGATCGCGCACCTAAGGAACACCGCGACTGTTTCAGAATGAGAACTACTATTATGAGGCCAAACTTTTACACCGCAATCGGGCTACAAACACAACCGCGCTCTCTGCAAACACACAGCAGCATGACCTCCTGACCCGGAATCACCTGCATGCTGTCTGCGTGACAAAGAGTGAATGAGAGCGAGCGCGAGACCATCATCCAAGGCGCTTTAAATAACTTTGTATCAGCTGACAGTCATGATCCAATCACACGTCGCTCACATAATAACAGGAATAAAATAGTATGACGACCGTCACAACACGTTGTAGCATTTTTCAGCCATTTTGGGTTATTTTCACACCACACTGATTGCTGAAGAACGAATCGGTGTTGTGTACTTGTGCTCATTGATGCAGTGACAAGAAAACAACATTAATGTTGTACCATACATGCTAAATGCTAACTCCTAGCCACTCTGACAGAGTTCACTCTATTCTGTCAGTTCATGAGGTATCAATATCAGAATTTTGGTGAACGATGAAATATGTAGAATATCATTTTGTAGCATTACAACCCTGCTGACAAAACAAACAAACCAGCCTAAGATGGCTGGCTCGTTGCAGTTGCAAGCGTAGAATTTGCGACACAGTTTGCGAATGTTCATTGGAACGACGGATTTGGGATACGCCAAACCAACTAACTTTTTGTAACGACACAACTTGTGACCTTAGATGGCTAACGATGGTTTTCGGAAAAGCACCCCTGACCAGCTAAGACTAGAATGGAAATGGCCAAAACCCCTCTAAAACCAGGCTAGGTTGTTCAAGCTGGTTCTGTTGGTGATCTCCCAGCCTGGGGTGCTGGGAAGGGACTATTGTTAGCAAAGAATATCAACGAAAAAGGTTTCATCGACAATATGACAGTATACCATTAACCCTGCTATGGATGTGTAAGCCCCGCCCAATGGATCGGTTGTTGAATGTTGGTTTCCACAGATGTGGGGGAAGGTATTCTGCGTGTCAGTCTTTTCTCGCACAGCTGTAAACAGATCACTACATTTTATTACACTTTTGTTTTATATTTCCAATTTGAACCTTATTCTTATCTGACTCCAATTTATAATAATTCAAATTTAGATTAATTCAATTTAGGCTGATCACTTTATAGGTTATGTTTCATGTCTAATTTAAATGGATTAACCCAATAAATCCTTATTTTCAAGTAATGGTTCATCGTTTACCCGAAGTCGCTTAGAGTCAGTATGCTGGCCAGTTACATCTGCTCACGGACACATCCTCGCCGGTTCTGGTTCTTAGATAGAGGATATAACTGTAAACTAATTTCCTTTAAGTAATAATAGGCCGCCCCATGCTTGCTCATACATAAAGAAAGTTTGATTTAGCCACTAGATTATATCATACTAAGTCAGTGATTGTCAGAAATCAACAGGTCTCTAATGCTGTGCCAATGCTCCATCCATTGAGCCTGAATGTATGACTAATCCCGGTCGTAGGTTGCGGAAAATTCAGCCTAAAACAATCTACTAGATTCAAATGATTTCAGGAGATATTTAGTTCAACAAGAATTTTACATTTATTTGCCAGGCAGGCATCGATTAACATTCACATATCAAATAATTACACAACATGATCAGCAGAAAACATTAAAACAGTTTGTAGAATAGCAATTATCAAAGAGTCATCATACCTGGCAATGTAGACACACAGAGACTGTGTGGGAAGTTTCATCTGATTACAGATGCTTCCCTGAGTGTTTCACCAGTTCTCCTTAAATACCCAAGATGTCATAAATTCAAGTTGATAAAAACTTCACAAGATCTTTTGTCCAGGGATTTTACCCTAGGTGACAAATACCATTCGAAGAGGAAGACAAGACGTGACAAAAGATCTTATAAAGGACCCCCTCTCCCCTGAGAGGGGACAAAATTCACCCAAATCTGAGATCATCTATTTTGGTCTATGATATGGAGAAAAAACTGAGATCACATTTACACTCGCACTGGGACCTTTAAAATGATACCAAACATGACAAGCTAAGGTTTGCAAATTTAGCACAAACACAACATATATCATTTCACCATAGAAACCTGAATTCTGGTCATTCCTGAGTAACCTTTCAATACCGTATAACTAGGGAGGGCCAAAAGGCCTGAGGATAGGTGATGGGACAGCAGTTCAAATGGCTTTCTCATGATCCTCTCAGAAGGTTAGAGAGGTTATTGTTTTATTGCCTGGTAGTTCTCGCTGTTTGATCTTCACAACAGTTTTCAACCTTTGATGTTATAGAGAGATATAACCATCCTTACAAATGTAATAATTCGGATGCTTGTTTGTAGTAAGTGGCGCAATGGGTAGCACAAGACGGTTAATGATTCGAGTTTCGGCTGGGTCAGTTGGCATTTCTGTGTGGAGTTTGCATGTTCTCCCCGTGTTGGCGTGGGTTTCCTAAGGGTGCTCCGGTTTCCCCCACCAGCCTAAAGACGTGGTATAGGTGAATTGGGTTGGCTAAATTGTCCATAGTGTATGTGTGTGAATGAGTGTGTATGGATGTTTCCCAGTGATGGGTTGCAGCTGGAAGGGCATCCGCTGCGTAAAACATATGCTGGATAGGTTGGCGGTTCATTCCGCTGTGGCGACCCCAAATTAATTAATTTAATTTAATTAAAAAGTAAAATTAATTAAAAGTAACAAGTACAGTGTTACAAATGTTGACCACAAAACACCAAATACAGCTTGACTTGCTTTATTTTATTAATAACATGTATTATCACACAAATCATACAAAAAACATTTGCTATATTTGGAAATATTTTAAACATACATTGAAAAATATCACAGCATTACAGTCATAACATCTCAGTCTCCTTTTTCTCTCAGCTTTGGTCATATATGTACATTTAACACTGATAATAATGTAAAAACCTGCAATGAAACAGCCCATCAGTCACATTTAATTGTCTCCTGGTGTTCAAGATCATATAGCGTAGCCTTTAAAAGTTCTATGTTTAGATATTAGTTGGCGGTTCATTCCGCTGTGGCGACCCCTAATGAATAAAGGGACTAAGCCGAAGGAGAATGAATCAATGAATGGATATTTGTTCAATGTTCTTTCTCTTTATCTTTATAGTGGCCATCCAGAGCAGGGAACAGGCTGATACTCGAAGACCGATGGTCAGTCCCTGAAAGAGGAACCTTATGGGGGCCAATAATAGTAAAGTATGCATTAGTTAGGTATGCCATAGGGGAAGTACAATAGATTGACCAGATGTACTCACCTGAATGTCTCATTGTCGTAAATTCTGCAGGCACCTCTTCCACAGGATTTCCTCTGGCCCCATTTCAGACAGGTGGTGTCGATAAGAGCACCAAAGTAAATGGGAGCAGGAATGCCACCTTTAACAAAGTTAAACCGCGTTATGAATGACAAGAGAAAGACGAGAATTACACCTTACAAAACGCCACAAACTCACCCAAAACTCTTACAGCTAACAGCAGCATCCCCACTGAGAGAGACTTCAGCTCAGGATCCACAATCCTGCAAGGACACGTTCCCATTAAGCACTTCTGATATAAACTCAAATATCCATACAACGTTTTTCACAAATATATACATAGCTTTATGTAAGATTGCTCTTTTTGGCCTTTGCATTGTGGGTAGTGTTCGTGGATGAAATAGTTAATAGAATGAACAGTACAAATACATCCCATTTCTCGAGACTCGGGATTTCCAGATGTCCCAAGTCTGCCGGAAGTTCCAGGAGTCTCCCGCATATACATAGAGACTCCCGGATGTCCGCAAATGAATGATAATCTCTCGGAGATCATGCGTCTCCCCCTTGGTCTTCAAATACGTCGCGCACCCCTCTCCACCACATCCCTCTTCGCTCTTCAGATACATCGCGCAACCATTCACCCGCTTTTAAGATACTTCGCGAAGCCATCGCCGCCCTTCTTTTTAGATACGTTGGGCATACCAACTATTCCCTCATCCCACCGCTCTTCAGATACGGCGAACATCCCAATCCCCCCTGCCTGTGGTCTTCAACCAAGGGTGCGTTCACACTTGGTTCAATCGCCTGGACCGTACCCAAGTTCGATTGTCCCCCCTTGCCACCTTCTTGCCGTATTTTTTCCTTCTGAATCCCGGTACGCTTACTTCATCAAGCCGATGTTTTGTGTACGGCTGTTGCCAGGTAATGGACACGAAAGCAAAGCGCCAAAATGGAAAGACGTCCGCACTCCGCACATCGCGGTCGTTTCGCTTTTACTGAACCTTTTGGGTTTGGACATACAGAAAGCGGCTCGCGTCTATCTGCCGAAAAAATAATATAAATGTTCAAAACATCACGCGATGTCCAAGCTGTTTTTGGAGGAGACAAGCAGACATTATCACTGTTTGTACTGGGTGAGTCCCGCTTGTCGTCAAGGTAGGTGACACACACACACACACACACACGAATGAACGTTATGAAAGCTAAAGTTTGTACAGTTGGCGGTTCACTTCCGCTATTTGGTACGATTGCATTCATACTACAAGTGAACCGTACCAAAGTTCACGGTTCATGGGTGCGCACCTGAGTTCAGAAGACGTGTTCACACTAGCTAAACGTGCCATACTATGACGTCAAACGATCCCGGGTGCGGACCAAAAGTGCTAGTGTGAAAGCACCCCGACACCCACATAACCGGCAACCTCCTGCAAATAATCTATGACCCCCCCGGAAATTACTTTTCCCAACTTGGGATGTCTGTACATGTGCACAAAAAAACTAAATGCAGAGTTCAGTTCAAACCCGTTAGACACCCCTTGAACAGCTAATCAGGCTCTTGCTGGGTACTCTAAAAACATCCCGGCAGGTGTGTTACAGGAAGTTGGAGCTAATCTATGCAGGACACCGGCCCTCCAGGACCAAGTTTGGGCACCTGTGGATTAGGGTATAGGAATGAGCCACATGCTGTTCGACACTAAACAACTTTCTTGCACAAAAGATCGTAGGTGACCTTAAGTGATGGAATTGACTTGTTAACTAAGGTTCAGCGGTTCGATTGTCTCCTTAACCAAGCACCTACTCCCTAAAACCTAAGGAAGACTATCCCTTTAGCACTGTTCTTCTCGTTCTCTTTGAACCCACCCTCCATCCATCTATTTCAGGGGTCACCAAACTTGTTCCTGGAGGTCTGGTGTCCTGCAGATTTTAGCTCCAACCCTAATCAAACACACCTGGACAAGCTGATCAAGCTCTCACTAGGTATACTTGAAACATCCAGGCAGGTGTTTTGAGACAAGTTGGGGCTAAACCCTGCAGGGACACCGGACCTCCAGGACCGAGATTGGTGATCCCAGCTCTATTTCCTCGCTTCCCTTTCACAATCCTATCGCCCTCTTCACTCCTACTTGTTCGTTGAATCGGGAGGTCTAATCAATCTGCCAAGTATCCCAGAGACAGTGCCCCCGCTCTGAGTCTCTAGGCATAGTAGGACACCTGATCAACCGACCCACCTGTCCACCAGTCATCCTCATACTCCCTTCATCCCACTGTTCCCTTACCATCCCTTTCATCCCTAAAGTAAAGTCTAGCACAAAATGTGGCGTGGGCCATGCTGGTGAAGTACCCTTCGGAATCCTTAATTGCAAAGGGCCATTTAAAGTGGCCAATGACATTTCAATATGGCAGCCATGATTCTTTTCAGTTCAAAGTTCCCATTAGAGGGTGATGTATCATGTTTGGATATATCAAACTGCCACATGTGAAAGAGTTAAGAGCGGTTTCTAACGTGAGCATGCTCCGGTGATCTCGGATGGTGTGCGAGTGGAAAGCAATTGAGGACAATTGATCAGTTTATGGTAATGACCTATGGGTGCTTTCACATCTGTGGTCCGGACTAAGGGCAACAGATGATACACTGTAGAGTTTTTCTGCCGTTTTGGGTTCTTTTCACACCACACTGATTGCACAGTACGTTTAGCGGTCGGGTCTGTTTTAGTTACGATCATGTTCTCACCACAAACGAACCGCTTCAGGGTTTGTTTGAAAGCGTACCGAGACCATCTCTTCAAGTAAGTCTCGGTACGGTTTTTTGGTCCGCACTTGAGTGCGATTGCTACATTCACACCTGCCCAAACGAACCGCACCAAGAGTGCGATTCTCTAGTGCGATTCATCCCAACTAAATGAGGTTTATTTATAAACTAAATTTCGAGAGGATCACGTTGCCTATGATTGAACACAGCTGGTACCTCATCAGCTCAGCACAATGCATCAATCAGATGAATCCTGACACACTATAAATTACCAAATCTTTCTACTCCGGTCATCTTCGTCTTGAAGAATCCCCCCTTCCACCCCAACTCCTCCCCCTCTCTGATAGGGCGGCACGGCGGCCCAGTGGTTAGCACTGTTGCCTCACAGCAAGAACGCCATTGGTTCAGCCTCTCTCCGAGCTAGTCGGCGTTTCTGTGTGGAGTTTGCATGTTCTCCCCGTGTTCGCGTGGGTTTTCCCCGGGTTCCTCCCACCGTCCAAAAAACATACTAAGTAAATAGACTACTTTAAACAGCCACTCAAGGCAATTCTAGTCAGATACATCTCAGAACATTCACAAGCGGGGGGAGTTCTCGAGACTTACCTGAGCTCAAACTCTCCTCACACACTTTAAACGGGAGGGACCCCCGGGCTCAAGGATATTCTGAGCTCAGGGCTCTCTCCCGGGACAGCATGCCAAATACGCCTTATTCTCAATCATCAGCTAAGTGTGAACTCTTGAAATAAGGGAGGTGTGAAAGCACCTTATGACGCAGTTCACCAACATCCGGTTAGTAAATAGAAGCACACCGCTTGCAACGATTCCACAGAACACAGTGTGGTTTTGGTTCTGACCATATAGGTTCCAAAGCAAAATAAAACAGAGGTCGATTGCTGTGGTGGGTTTTCCAGGTTGTGCACAGATTAACGTTAGAACCAAAGCTAGTAAACATCTCCCATATACTGTATGCTGAATTTAGCACTTAAACATACATTATATATTATATTTTAGGATAGAAGTTAAACAGAACCTCATAGAAAAGGTGAGAAAGGGAACAGTGCCAAGACTGTACACAAACAAGACCAAAGATTGCAGTCCCAGATAAATGTAGAACATTCTGCTGCAGTTGGGATCTCGCGGACACTGTCCAGGCACTGCAGAGGAGTTGCCAACGCTCAGTCCCCAGCTCTGAATACAGCTACAGTCATGGAATGTCTGACAAAAACGAGACAAGAGGAAGATACACTCACAAACATGTAATGAACTGAAGGAGAGAGGAAAAGATTGTTGTTCACTACATTCACCATATTCCGTCCTGCACCCTGGGTGGAATTGCAGCCCGCATGGCAAGGTGAGATGTAGGTCACTCCATTCTCTCCACACACTGGATCCCAACGGAAGTCTGGACACCCACAGTCGGCATTGCAAGAAGGGAGTATATAACTTATTGTATCCTGAACTTCTGTAGATCTGCCACATAAACAACTCATTGTCATGTCATTCTACAAAGTACAAGTGATTTGAAAATTAATAGATTGAATAGGTTGAAAGAGATAAAAGTACTCTTGATAGGGCACTGTAACCCCTGCCACATCTAGATTTTCACAGCTGATAGCGAAGAAAGGTATGGCCAAAGACAACATGGTGACACCGGTGAACAAATTCACTCTTGCTGATGCCAGCAGATCCCATTTAAACCTCTTCATCATCAACCCACTCAGAAAAATACCCACAGCTATCGCCGGAATACATGTCACTCCTATGTACAGAATAGGTAAACACAACCATTTTAAACAGACTAAAATAGTAGGAAAATTCTAGTAAGCATCCAAGTTGTCACCTATCAAAAAGTTGATTTTGAATGCACTTTGTCCAAACTGCTGTTCCAGGTACTTTGGCGTGTATGTTGCAACAATGGCAAAGTCGTTGAATGCCATTATACTGTAAGCCAAGTACAGAATGTAGACCTTATTGGTAAGCAGACGCTTAAAAGTTGGTGCAAAGTCTAGAAAACAGGAACACAATGTGAACGTTTTTTATATAGTCAAAAGAGATAAGTCTTAATGTTTCCATACCTTTGGCTATCTCTGTAAGGCTCGGTGTGGTTTTGTTCTGTTGTGTGGGCTGGTCTAGCTCAGGGGTTTGAGAGTTTTCAGGTAGAGCTCTTGGCAAGAACCAGAAAGGAAAGGCAGCAAGAAGAGTCAACAATCCAGACACCACATAACCCAACCACCAAGCCCCAAGCCAGCGAGAGTCTTGTGTTGTGATGGTTACGCTTTCTGAGAAGAGAATAAGCAAAACAATTGTGTTAGATCAGTTAGATTGAATACCTTGGTGACTGAGGACCACCAACACCGCACAATTTCAATATCTCCTTAACAAAACACATCGAATTTAGATCATTGGCTAGAGACTGCAAGACCTGAAATTTGGGATAGCACACAAAGGATACATGCAAAACCCACAGTGCTGATGGTACTCCAGGAAAGTGGTTGGCAATTGAAACTTTGTGAACCCCTTGCAGAACTGGTGAAACACTCACTGATGCTCCAGGAAGAAACTGTTCCTTCTTCCCTGTGCATTCACTGGGAGTATTTTCATGACCCTAAAGGCCGAGACACACCAAGCTGACACCAAAGAACTTAGCACAGCCAAAACCCAACTGTATTGTTACCTCACAGTGGTTCACGTCTGCACCAAGAAGCTGCCCGTGAACACACCGAACGGACAACAGCTGACTGATCTGTTTTTTCATTGACAACGGGAAACCAGAACTTCCGTTACATGAGTGCAAAGCATAAACAAAGCAGTGTTTAGAACCCTTATCCCAGCCAGCAGTGACATGTGGGGCTCAGATGGGTTAACTACGGGTTCCATGGGAACTGTGTGGGCATGGGTAAAATCAGTGGGTCCCATGTAGGTTTTGTAGTATAGAGTCTTTTTTAGTAGAGTCCCACAAAGGAAGACCATATGAGCTGATTACAACGGGCCGCTTAAGCACAGGCATGGGAAGGTAGATCTTTGGGAACTCATATATGGGTCTTGCATGGCATATTTATGGGCCGAGTGGGCATGGGGTTGAACTGGGAATGCACATATGCATATATAATTGTTGTTGTTCATTTTAATATATTCCTTGCAGGTCAAATCATCAAGTGTCTTGTATTTATCTTCCTTTGTCATTTTTCTTAGATTGTTTCCTTAAACCATTTGGCATGGTTAGGCCTAAATAGGCCTTGCATGAATTGTCCAGTTAGGACCAACATAAGATGCTTACAGATCCCACTTAAAACCAATCTGGGCATCCACGGCTGGCCCCCATGTGAATCCCGGGTGCAAACCCACTTTAAACCCCTTTGGGCAGGTAGGGCCCAAATGGGTTTGGCATGAATTGCCCAGTTAGAACCCATGCAGTTCCCTTACAGGTCTCACTTTTAGTACGTCTGGGCTTCCACGGCTGGCCTCAATGTGGATCCCGGGTGCAAGCCCATAATAGGGCCCACATTTGCTGCCCATGCAGCCCTCATCTGGGCCCCACATGTCATTGCTGGCTGGGATCATTAGGGATGCACCGAAATGCAAATGATTGTCCGTAACCAAGAAAGAGGAAACCAAGGCCAAAAAAACGAAACTCCGAAATCAATTATGCCAATTATTAGTACCATTGCATTAATGGTTACAATCTGTCTGTTACAATGTGTGTTCCTAACAGCCCATTCACATGGGGCGTCAGTGCCAACACTTCCCATTCACTTTGAAGGGGTGACGTCAAACTTTCCCGAACTGAATTGTGGGTCCGTCTGCGCTGCTTCAGTGGCATTGCTTGCTGCAGAAGTTGGGACTTTCTCAACTTCTCAAACGCTGATGGAAGTGTCAACCAATTAGATCGATGTATGCAAATGCACTAGCTCAGACAGTAGCCGATTGCTGACGCTGTTATGACGATCTCAACTACAGACAGCGTTGATGCTGAAGTCCTGTGTGAATCGGTGGAAGTGGAAGTTCTACCTTGGTAGATTTCAAAGTAATATTGAACTTTTTAATTATTTTTGTTACTGGCATCTAAGGTAGATGCGTACCAATATTAATCTCACCTAGATTCACTGAGTCAAAATCCACATAAAGATTAGCGCAGAGAGATCCAAGCATGAAACCGAAAATTGGCCCAATCCCTCTGAGTGTGTTCAGACAACCTACAGAAAAGAAGGAAAAAATCATCAAATCACACAGATTGACACTACTACTACTACTACTACTAACAATCTTCTCACCAATGTAAAACGCAGAGTTTTCTGGCCGTGCATAATCATCTATGAACGACATTCCCAGAGGGACAATGCTGGCTTCCCCAATCCCACGCATAGTGTTTCCCACAAGCACGATCACCCACAAGGGTGAGCTTTCAGCTTCCTCTTGTTGGCACTCTAGATAACCCATATAGTATGGACTGTTAGGTATTGCATTCACCAATTAAAATACCTTTTCCACACATAATGCATCACCAGAGAAAAGCTGTTGAAGAGTTTCCTGAGAGTCGGATGAGCATGTAGAGATCACTGTGAAATTACCAGCATCATTAGTGTGGGTGGCTGCAGTATCATAATTGTACCTGTCAGGAAACAATAGAGACAAATATAGTACATACTGTACAATATATCAAATATAGATCCTAAAGAATGTACACTTTAAAAAGTGGATCTTTATTAACTATTAGTTATTCATTACTATCTCACCGGTTCATGATGAAATGAGGTGAAGCCATTAGCAGTGTTCCTATCCCCATCAGCAGAACCCCTGCTCCAATGATCTTGGGTCTGTGAAACTTAGCACCAACATAGCTTACCAGGGTAATGACCAGCATATTACCTGGAAACAAATTACAGTCAACAAGTTGTACATTATTTCACAGCATACCATTAATCAACTGTCCCATCTTCATGGACAGTAATTCAGTCCCATCACAGCATCAATGGTGTGACTCACTGGTATAAGTACTCATCTACTGACTGAACCTCTGCCCTCATTTCACACAACAACTCAATGTATCTTATGCACTATAAAGGTAAATCAGTACTTGTCATATTAATATTTGTATCTGTATGCTAAAATTTAAATCTCGATTTGCACACACAGACAAGACAAAATATTTGGTCCCACTTTATATTAAGTGTGGCTTATACCTGTGAACTTACATGGTAATTAGATGTGTAAGTAGTATGTAACTACAGTGTATGCACACACTGCTACATAGTATTTACTTGTGTAATACTGGTGAAACTACACTCATGTAACAACCCACTGAATAGTATGTGTATGTACAAATGTGTAACAGGACATTGGTAACAACACTAGGAAAGTACACATCTGTAACAAGAGTTATGGAAGTGCATTGTGTAACAACAATATGTACTTGCAGATGTTTTCCCACTTCCACAGCTGTTTGCAGATCATGTACCTGTGAACACTGTATGGCAGAACTAATGCTGCTTTAGAAGCTTTCACCTTGTGATACCAGTGTACTTACATGGTAACTCCACAGGAACTGTCCACTCAATATAAAGTGTAAAATGGTCACAAATTACTGTGTAACTTGTAGAAATATCTTCTATGCAACACTGTAATAACAGTGTAGTTACATGGTAACTCCACAGGAACGGTCCACAATAAAAAGTGTAAAATACAATTCATTTTCTTTTCGGCCTAGTTCCTTTATTAATCTGGGGTCGCCACAGCGGAATGAACCACCAACTTATCCAGCATATGTTTTACATTGCGAATGTCCTTCCAGCTGCAACCCATCTAAGCTGAAAAGAAAATGAATGAATGTATGAACAGTAATTTGTGACCATTTTACACTTTATATTGAGTGGACTTTACCATGTAATTACACTGGTATCACAAGGTGACACCTTCTAAAGCAGCATTAGTTCTGCCATACAGTGTTCATGAGTACATGATCTGCAAACAGCTGTGGAAGTGGGAAAACATCTGCAAGTACATATTGTTGTTACACAATGCACTTACATAACTCTTGTTACAGATGTGGACTTTCCTAGTGTTGTTACCAATGTCCTGTTACACATTTGTACATACACATACTATTCAGTGGGTTATTACATGAGTGTATTACACCAGTATTACACAAGTAAATACTATGTACCAGTGTGTACATACACTGTAGTTCCATACTACTTACACATCTAATTACCATGTAAGTTCACAGGTATAAGCGACACTTAATATAAAGTGGGACCAAATATTTTTTTAAAATTTTAAGTTGCAGATTTATAGTTATGAAGTTATTAAGGTCACACTTAGCTGATGATTGGTAATAAAGCTTGTTTGGCATGCTGTCATGAGAGAGAGCCCTGAGCTTATAAGATCCTCGAGCCCGGGGCTCCCTCTCGTTAGTAGGGCGAAATGGGAGTTTGAGCTCAGGTAGATCTCAAGAAGTCTCTCGACTTGTTTCTGGCTAATAACAGATATAGGGATGGCTAAAGACAGATAAATGGCTTACTAAGAGCTCGACTATGGTACCAATTTGGTACATTCAATTTACTTAAGTCACGTATTTTTGGACTGTGGGAGGAAACCGGGGAACCCGGGGGAACCCATGCGAGCATGCAAACTCCACACAGAAATGTCGACTGGCTCAGTAGGGACTTTACCAAGTGACACTCTTGCTGAGAGGCTAATCACTGGGCTGCTACGTCGGCCAATCTAGAAAAGAAGGGGGAGTAGGGGTGGGATTCTTCCGAGGTAAAAAAAAAAACTCTGGCTATTTATAGTGAGTTAGACAGGGGATTAATTTGTGCCGGATCAAGCTGGATCTGGATCCGGCACCTCATTTTACCATCCCTAATTTCGTACGTGACACCCCAACCATACTTCTCACTCTTTACTTTAATCCACGACACGAAAACCCACCCACCCCTGCTCTTCACTTTCGTCCACGACATTCCCGCCCTATCCCACTCCCCCCACTCTTCACTTTCATCCGCGACACTCCCGCCCAAATCCCAACCCCCAGCTCTTCAATTGCGTCCGCGCCACCTCTCCCACCTCAGGTAACATGCCGGATCCGTTACCCTGATCTGTTATGGTACCTCGCTATTAACAATTTAAGTACTGGAGTTTGGTATCATCTGATTGGTGAATCATGTGGCAGCAAATGCAGGACCCGACTTGGCTAATAATAAGCGTGATCTTTTTCGAAATGATAATAAAATGACAGTTTTGTATGGTACATTTACCTTAGCGTATTATTTTACTTGTGGGGGCCTGGGGAGATGGTTATGCAGGGGTGAAGGGAGTGTTTGGATTATTGTCTGTGTGTGCAAAATGAAGACATTCAGCTTTTCACATGTGTGTAACTTTCAACCTACAAATACAAATATTAAAATACATCAAGTTCTTACATTCAGATTTACAAACTCATAAGTTTTCGCTACTGATTTACCTTCATATCCAACTCACCCATTTCAAAGCCCCCATCAATGATCCCAACGATGGAGCTCGGGATCTCGAACCGCCTCTCAATCTGAGTGATGGTGCTCTTGGTGTAAGACGTCGTCATGGATTTAGAGAAGTAACAGAAGGCAAGTGCACTAATGAAGATCTTTTCAGACACAAGGATAGAGAACAGATTATTTTTATGTATATACATTTCCATAAATATTAAGCTATCAATAAATCGAAAGATCAGCAAATAGTAGTTCGGACTTTAGGCATATGGTTTTACCTTCAGTCTTGGAGAGCAGCATTTGGTTTGAGAGGTTTTCTGATGTCTGTCTGAATATTCCATCTCACTTGTTCCGCCTTCCATGATGAACTATTAGCCAGGAAAGAGGAGGGAATCCAATGGATAAAGACAACTCTAAAGCAAAAACAAAAATTGAAAACCACAGGTACTGTCATTCCTCTAGACCACAGCTGTCAAACTCAATTCCTGGAGGGCAACAGCTCTGCACAGTTTAGTTCCCACCCTAATGTAGCACACCTGAACAAACTAATTAAGTTGTTTAGGCTTGTTTTGAAGCAGGGTTGGAACTAAACTGTACAGGTCAACGGCCCTCCAGGAACTGAATTTAACACCCCCTGTAAGAGGATAAACAGTGAACAGG
Organism: Danio albolineatus; assembly: GCA_903798035.1. Lineage (NCBI taxonomy): Eukaryota > Metazoa > Chordata > Actinopteri > Cypriniformes > Danionidae > Danio > Danio albolineatus. Next base: position 922,388 of record CAIGQQ010031223.1, on the reverse strand, counting down.
CAGGTAGGTTGATCGGGTGTCCTATGATGATGCCCAGAGACTCAGACTGGGAGTACCGTCTCTGTAATATTTTGGTAGAGTAATTAGACTCCTCCGATTCAAACTAGGAGGGAAGAGAGGGTTATAGGATTGTTAATGGGAAGCCAGGAAATGGGGAAGTGAGGAACGAGAAGAACAGTACTAGAGGACGGTCTGCCTTAAGTAAGTTTTTAGGGAGTAGGTGATTGGTTAAAGAGACAAAGTGAGGCATGGTTCTGAACCTTTGTCAACAAGTTAACTCCATTAAACATTCGTATAAAACAGGGGTCACCATCCGTGTTCCTAGAGAGCTACCTTCCTGGAGAATTCAGCTCCAGCCTTGATCAAACACACCAGAACCAATCAATTAGGAGCACTTGATAATTACGGACAAATCTGTAGGACAGTAGCTCTTCAGAACCAGGGTTGATGACCCCTTATATAGAACATAAATGGGATAGACAGTGAAACTTGAACACCTTGTTTTAGACCAGAATAATTCATTAGTATGGTGTAGGGCAGCGGTGCTCAACCCTGTTCCTGGAGATCTACCTTCCAGCACAGTTCAGCTCCAAGTCTATCAAACACACCAGAACCAATTAATTAGGACCTTAACAGCACTTGAGAATTACACACAGGTGTGTTTGATATGGGTTGCAACTGAAATCTGCAGGAAGGTAGATCTCCAGGAACAGGGTTGAGTACCCTTGGTGTAGGGTCTCCTTCTGCAGCCAATACAACATCAATTTGTCATGGGAATGAAAGATACGAGTCCTGCACAGCGGGATCTTCCAAAACACCCCAAAGTGGCTCAATAATATTTAGGTCTGGTGACTGTGCAGGCCATGGGCGATGAGGAACTTCACTTTTATGTTCATCAAACAATTCTGTCGCCAGTCTTGCCGTGTGTACTGGTGCATCATCCTTGCGATATTGTAGTCCTTGGCAGTGACTTGCCCATCTGGCACAAGTACTGGGCTTAGGGAATACCATGTCATTTAGCACAAACCATCACTGATCCACCCCCATGCTTCAGTCTGGGCATGCATCAGTCTGGGTGGTGTGCTTCTTTGGGGCTTCTCCACACCGTAACTCTCCAAGATGTTCGAAGGACGGTGTAGGTGGACCACTTGCGCCCACATTTACTCCTGTTGGATGTGGTTTGTCCTTCTTGGTGGAATACTGACATTACCTTGGATACCATGCTGGTCACCAGCGAGACGCAACGTGGTGTGCGTTGCAATATTTTAAACAAAGCTCTCCGCTAATTAAACCTTCACACTCCGCTTTTACTGGTGCATTGTGCAATCAATGAAGATTAACCAGGTGTCTGGTCAAATTTAGCCATGAAACCTCCAACACCAACATTGGCCAGTATTACAGTTTCATTGTCCAACTCCTGCAAGTTCTTATTCATCATTCATACACCAATTCCTATTTATGAAAATGGATACAGCAAAAAGTATTAAGTCTTGTAGGCCAGAATATTTACTTCACAATTATTCATTCATTCATTTTCTTTTCGGCTTAGTCCCTTTATTAATCCGGGGTCGCCACAGCGGAATGAACCGCCAACTTATCCAGCATTTGTTTCACGCAGCGGATGCCCTTCCAGCCACAACCCATCTCTGGGAAACACATCCATACATTCTCATTCACACACATACACTACGGACAATTTAGCTTACCCAATTCACCTGTACCGCATGTCTTTGGACTGTGGGGGAAACCGGAGCACCCGGAGGAAACCCACGCAACCACGGGGAGAACATGCAAACTCCACACAGAAATGGCAACTGGCCCAGCCGGGGATCGAACCAGCGACCTTCTTGCTGTGAGGCGAACATGCTACCCACTAGGCCAACGTGGCGCCCCTACTTCACAATTATGTAAATATTATTTTGTTCTGTCATTCTGAGCTCGATACGGCTACAGGCGACATTCAAGACTCTTAAAACTGAAATAATTTCATCACTGCGCCGAGATCTTGCAGAAATATTTCACTCCGAACTACTGTCCGTGCTAGGCGACGACTTATCGGACTGAGCTCGATACGGCTTCAGGCGACATTCAAGACTCTTAAAACTGAAATAATTTCATCACTGCGCCAAGAAACATTTCGCTCCAAATTACTGTCCGCACTAGTCGATGACTTATCGACCATCAAATGTGAACTTCAAGCCGTGAAGGCGGAATTCTCGATGGTATCGATCCAAACTGAAATGTCGACGATGAAAAGTACGGCGAAGGATATGGAACATTCTCTCTCTCCACATGTTCGGATTATATCACTGTGCTACATGAAAAGGTTGAATCCCTTTCGGCTACTGTGGTAGAGCTAGAAGTAAAGTGTGAAGATTTGATCTCGTCGGAATAACGTAAGTATTACCGGTCTTCCGGAAGACCAACTTTCTACTACTGCGGCGGTCTCCAAGCTGATTAAGGACGCGCTCAACATGGATAAGGACATTGTAATTGACAGATCGCACCGCACATTGCAGCCAAAACCCAGACCTGGGCAGCGACCACAAGCTATTGTGGCAAGGCTGCATTATTATTCGGACCGTGTTGAAGTATTAAGACGCGCACGTGAGATGAAACAGGTCAGTGTTATAGAGAATATGAGATATGAGAGTGATATGAGTGATATGAGAATCTTTCCAGCACATGCCCGATCAGCCTTTAATGATGTCCGCCAGCAACTTTACTCTATTCCTGAAGTGAAATTTGGATTTCTTCATCCAGCAAGACTACATGGGGTGGAGAAACAGTTTAGCAATTCTTTCGCCAGTCTTGCTGTGTGTACTGGTGCATCACCCTTGCAATATTGTAGTCCTTGGCAGTGACTTGCCCATCTGGCACAAGTACTGGGCCTAGGGAATACCATGATGTTTAGCCCAAACCATCACTGATCCACCCCCGTGCTTCAGTGAGGGCATGCATCAGTCCGGGAGGTGTGCTTCTTTGGGGCTTCTCCACACCGTAACTCTCTAAGATGTTGAAAAGATCTATCCAGATCTCACTGCCCGAGCACATGCCCGATCAGCCTTTAATGATGTCCAGCTTCGCTCTACTCCTGGAGTGAAATTTGGAGTTCTCCATCCAGCAAGACTACGCGTCACTTATAACGGGGTGGAGAAACTGTTTAGCTAGAGAATATGTCAATGTGGATCAAACCTCCACAGAGCAGATGAAGTGCTTTATGAGTGACTAGGTTTGACGTTATCATCGGAGTAAATGCTTGTTGTATCAAGCTGTGGTCACATTAGAGTTTGAGCATACGAAATTCTGTCGTACGGCACTACGAAAAGGGGCGGGGTTAAACAAGATGATTAGACATTAAAAAAGCGAGCGATTGCTCAATATTTTTCAATTCTTCTGTCCCGAGATGTCATGTTTTGACGTTCGATTGATCTCACACGATCACATGATACAATTTCGCAGGTCAGAGTTCACCAAGCTTGAACTTTCCAACTGCGAAACTTGTCGCACGAGCTTGCGTTTCCAGTCTACCGCATTCATATGCGTATGAATGGAAGTCTATGGGGGAGAAAAGCGCAGTGTGACCATGTAAACACTCTGGGTAAACAATATACAGTGCTCGGCATATACAAATCTATCTTTTAAATTCACATTTTTAAATAGGAAAGCTATACAATACTATATTTGTGCATACACATTAGATTAGTCAGTACTGAAGCCAAATCTGGAGCTTATCTAACAAAATTACTCACGATATCGGTCCAAAATTAGTAACACTTGCAGTGTGTCATTACAGAAATCCTCTTGATAATCTGTCAGTGCTGTCACAGATTGAATATTGAAAATAACTATATATAATACTTGGTTCCCTCTGTAAATTGTGGCAGATTTAGGATTTATAATGTAAAAATGTGTTTACACATTATGTAAAATACACAAGTATATAATTAATTCACAATTTTATAAATATACTCACATGTCCGGAGTCGTCTTCGCATTCGGAGAAGGTGGTAATACTGTAGTCGGAATATGCCCAATAAGGCAACCTCTGAACGCACCTTTATACCTGCCCGCAGGTGTTTTACTAATCTTTATCTAGCATTGAGTATTTCTTTAACCCTATTGTTGCCCAAATAAAAATAATAAAACACACACACACTCACATGTACTAGGTTTTAAACACGTTATTTTGAAAGAACAGATTGGTATGTTTGCATATATGTATTTACATATATATACATTTAACGAAATTGACATTTCTAGTTGATAAATATAATCGTAGGTTAAAATATGAACTAAAATGCAACATTTGTACATGGTATCACGCAATATATGTTGGTAAGAATATGGAGCATGACTTTAATTTGTCAATTCTATGAGTATTTGTGTGGTAAAATGAATAAAACGCTCTAACAACAGAGAGGAGATGAGTTAGATGAGCCATTTAAAGCATTGAACAAACATCAACCAACAAACCCTCAATGGTGCCAATCAAAACAAATATATCTTTAATGTTGGCACAGTACTCGGTAGTCTCAACCCAGTATGCTGAACCTTCAGTTAATGTGTGGTAAATCATGCCAATGAAATCATCTTCAAGTAAATAATTGCTAACGTTTTGCACCACAAACCTAGCAAACAAGGATTGATGCTGTCTGATTATTCTGCCGTGCCAGGAAAATTCTTAATTTCATCCATGTATATTGTTTTCTTCATAACCTAAATTAAATTATTTACTGTAAATGAAGTCTGATGAAGACGATGACCAACCCTGCTCCTGGAGATCGACCGTCCTGCAGATTTCAGTCGCAACCCGTATCAAACACACCTGCCTGTAATTATCTAGTGCTGTTCGGGTCGTAATTAATTGGTTCAGGTGTGTTTGATCAGGGTAAGGAGCTGAACTCAGCATTAAGGTCGATCTCCAGGAGCGGGGTTGAGCATCTCTGATCTACAGCTGTAAAATTAGCATGTGGAATCTGTCAGCCAAAAACAAGTAAACAAGTCAAGAAGGAACACTCTGTTTACTAAAGTAACCCTCGTTCCCCGGGTTCCACGGAAATGCTACGTTCCTTCTCCACAACGATTGCCCCTCAGCCGTTGAGGTGAAAGTCTCTTCAGTTAGAAAATGGATGCTCAGCTTTGACTCATTGGCATTTCAGCGGCCTGTTTACATACTCTTTCAGATGATTGGCTTTCTGAACGAAATCCCCATAGTGCAGGGATCACCAAACTTGTTCCTGGAGGTCCGGTGTTCTGCAGATTTTAGCTCCAACCCTAATCAAACACACCTGAACAAGCTGATCAAGCTCTCACTAGGTATGCTTGAAACATCCAGGCAGGTGTCTTGAGACAAGTTGGAGCTAAACCCTGCAGGACACCGGACCTCCAGGACCAAGATTGGTCATCCCTGCCATAGTGGAAGTTCCCCTCCTGAAGAGGAACACAAAGAGGCAACGTCCAAAACACAACAGCTGAAGCACAGCAATTCTGGAACCTATGCAAGAGCATTTAAGTGTGAGTGGGTGAGGGGGTGGGGTTGTGTGGGTGGTGACAAATTTAAATAGGGGTTGGGGAGTTATGGAGTGGAGGGCACAACATGACCCGGCTCAGGACCCCTCACGTGCCTTGGCCCTATGAACTTAATTCCCCTCTCTTGCGATGCCCAATGCTGACCAACAGCCCAACAAAGCTCAATGGCCAACCATCAGCTTGGTGTGTTCCAGATATTACTGGAAAAAATTCTAGGTTATATATCGATAAACCCAATGTTGGGTTAATTTTTTCAATCACAACACCAGGTCAGAAAAAGCTGTGACAGTATGGAAAACGCAAATAAAAAAGAAAGTCACGATTTCCAAGTTGACTTTGACTTGTATGACTATATGAAGATAAACTAGTTCATGTTTTGTCTGGTCATCATCATTTCATTTGTAAATATACATCCTTTCCTGTCATTCAGACCTGCACACTCCAAACACACACTCCAAAACAAGTTTCAGACGGCTAGTAATCAGGTAAATTGGTCAAATAAGGATGAGAAAGAAAGGTCTAGTCCCGGGATCACCAATCTCGGTCCTGGAGGTCCGGTGTCCCAGCAGGGTTTAGCTCCAACTTGTCTCAAAACACCTGCCTGGATGTTTCAAGTATACCTAGTGAGACCTTATATAGCTTGTTCAGGTGTGTTTGATTAGGGTTGGAGCTAAAATCTGCAGGACACCGGACCTCCAGGAACAAGTTTGGTGATCCCTGGTCTAGTTCTTTAGGAGCAAAGATGGGCTGAGGATCGCCAGTTTACCAACAAATACGTGAGGAAATTATGGAAATGTTCAAAAGCAATGTTCCTCAAAGAAAGAGAAGAATACATTTGGATATTTCCCCTTCAACAGTGTTTAAAATAATAAAAAGATTCAAGAAATCTGGAGGAATTTTAGTGTGTGGGACTAGGGCGCAAGCACAGTGATTCAAGAGTCCTCATTCATCAATAAGCGATATCACCACATGGGCTCAGGACTACTCTGGCAAACATTAGTCAAGTACCACAATATGCAGTTACATCCACAAACGCCAGTTTAAACTGTACTGCGCCAAAAGGAAGCCCTATGTTAACAGTGTCCAAAAGCAACATTGACTTCTCTGGGCTCGGAGGCATCCGGAAAGGACCATCACACAGTAGAAACTTGTGTGCTTCGGACCAAAGAAGACAATAATCTTTCAGACTTCTACCAGCAACAAGTCCAAAAGCCGGAGTCTTGTGTCG
>CAIGQQ010031223.1:870100-915618 GCA_903798035.1 Danio albolineatus | reverse complement strand
TCTCTGGGCTCGGAGGCATCCGGAAAGGACCATCACTCAGTAGAAACAGCTTCGGACCAAAGAAGACAATAATCATTTAGACTTCGACCAGCAACAAGTCCAAAAGCCGGGGTCTGCTGTGATTTAGGCTTGTGTCCTTGGCTAAGATAACTTCCACTAGTGTGATGCACCATTAACGCTGAAAAGCACATAGAGATTTTGGAGCACAACTTGCTGCCTTCTTTTCCAGGGACGCCCATGCATATTTCAACATGACAATTCTAAACCACATTTTACACACATTACAGAGCTGTAAAGGAAGAGGATACAGGTTCTTGACTGGCCTGCCTGCAGTCCCGACCTGTCTACAATGAAGAATATGTGGATCATTTTGAAGCGACCCCGCTCTGTTGCTCACCTTAAGACTTGTTTGCAGGAAGAATGAGACAAAGTTACACCTTAAATTCTTCATCACTTGGCGTCTTCAGTCCCTGAATGTATTTTAAGTGTCCTGAAAAGGAACTGCAACATTACAAATTGATAAATGCTTTACAGTTTCAGTTTTTTTTTTATGTGTTACAAGAACTACGGGTTTATTTAAAAAAAAAACACTCGAGGAACACAGTTTTCCTGATTGGGGTTGTAAATTTAAATGATACATTCTTTAACCCAATGTTGGGTCACGACAGCTCAGCATTTTTTTACAATATGAATTTGGGAAACATTTGTTAAAGGTTAAGCATGTTTTCCATGTCAAAACTGAATGTTTATCAAGTGTCTTTCCACCAAATAAACAAATAACTAAGTGCGAATAATGTGTTATTCATTCACTTCAGTGTTCTTGTCCATTGAAGTGTGTTGAAAAGACACCAAGTTCACTAGAGATGAAGGTATGAGGGACTGCATGTAACAGAAATGTGATGAAACAACAATTTATCAGGAGGTTTGTCTTGTTTAAAGCATGTTTTTTATTTACTGTCTTCAGGGAACAGTACTAATTTTAGTCAGTCAGTTACTTGTTATGGTTCCATGCATGGGAGGCTGCTTTTGACTTGGTTTTGTTGAAATAAGGACTAACGTTGACCAACATTTTCCACTTTTGACAGTAAATCCCTAACAGAGTAACACAGTGATGCTCCCTGCTATCCTTCAGTGTTGTTTTTCCCCCCCACTGGCTGGCCTGCAGATTTCAGCTCCATCCCTGATCAAGCACACCAGCCTGTAGACATCAAGTACAGTTCAAGTGCTAACCGTTCAGGTGTGCATGAACGCTGAAATCTGCAGGAGAGTAGATCTCCAGGAACAGGGTTGAGCATATCTGAGTTATCCTGTGGTCACATTAGATAAGAGGTGTCCAAACTTGTTCCTCGGGGGTCGGTGTCCTGCATAGTTTAGTTCCGACCCCGATCAGACACACCTGGGCTAGCTGATCAAGCTATTACTGGGCTTTCTAGAAACATCTTTGCAGGTGTGTTGAAGCAAGTTGGAGCTAAAATCTGCAAGACATCGACCCTCCAGGACCGAGTTTGGACACCCCTGCATTAGTTTGAGCATGCCAGATTCTGTCGTACGGTGCGGATTAAATGAGATGATTAGACGTTTAAAAAGCGAGCGATTGGTTCATATTTTAAATGTCTGTCCAGAGAGGTCATGTTTTGATATTCGATTGGTGTTTCGCAGTCACATGTGGTTTATTTATAAACTAATTTCGAGAGGATCACGTGCTTATGATTGAACACAGCTGGTACCACATCAGCTCAGCATATTGCACCAATCAGACGGATCCTGACACACTATAAATTACCAGAGCTTTCTACTCCAGTCATCTTCGTCTTGAAGAATCCCCCCTTCCACCCCAACTCCTCCCCTTCTCTATAGGGCGGCACGGCGGCCCAGTGGTTAGCACTGTTGCCTCACAGCAAGAACGCCGCATGTTCGGCCTCTTCCTGGGCTGGTCAGCGTTTCTGTGCGGAGTTTGCATGCTCTCCCCGTGTTCGCGTGGGTTTTCCCCGGATTCTCCGGTTTCCTCCAACCATCTAAAAAACATACAACATAAGTAAATCGACTACTTTTAAATAGCATTTTAAGGCAACTCTAGTCAGATATATCCCAGCAAGTTCACAAGCGGGGGGAGCCCTCGAGACTTACCTGAGCTCAAACTCTCCTCTTGCCCTTTATACGGGAGGGAGCCCTGGCTCAAGGATAGTCTGAGCTCGGAGGATATAAATGGAGGACACTCGGAGGTCACCAATCTTGAACTCTGTACCGCAGAGAACTGCGAAACTTGTTGCACAAGCTTGTGTTTCCGGTCTGACGCATTGGCGTGCATATGAATGGAAGACTATGGGGTGAAAAAAATCCAGTGTGAACGCGGCTTAACAAAAATAAATTAAACCCATGCTGTCATCATTTCAGAACATAATTCGCCTATTAGACGAATCGCTTCTTACTGAAAACTTAAACAAGCTGTTTCAGTGCAATAGTGTTTCGAAACATTCGGAAGCTTCGACTGTTCGACTGCCTACCACTGGCTTTAGATTGCCTGCGAGAGCACAAATCTGACATTGCGGAAGTGACTAAACAGGAAGTATATTATCACATAAAATAAAAGTATACCTTTTCACAATTGAAGCAGACTGATTAAGTGAAGTTTCACAAACTAATTTTGAGAGGAGCATGTGATATGATCGACTACAGCTGATCCCTATCGCTAATCATTAGCTAGCCTATCAGATCATCCTAAAACTACTATATATTTTAGGGCTGTCAAAAAATGAATCGTGATTAATCACATCCAAAATAAAAGTTTAACATAATATTTGTGTGTGTACTGTGTATATTTTATTATGAATATATAAATACACACATGCATATACTTGATAAAATGTTGGTTTATATTTAGATATATAAAAAATATATGTGTATGATACAAATTTTATATTTGAATATGATGTAACTACTTTGATGTAACTTTTTTATATGTAGTTTTGGCTTCTATGAATGTGTTTATCACATATGCATAATAAATATATATAACACACACACATATTATGTCAAAACAAACTTTTATTTTGGATGTGATTAATCACGATTAATTCTTGGACAGCCCTAATGTATATATATCCTGCCTGAACCTCATTCCACATCTTCATTTTCGGAATCCCCCCCTCCTCCACCGGGCAACACGGTGGCTCAGCGGCCTAGTGCTGCTGCCTAGCAGTAAGAGCTTAAGTTCTAATTGAGCCAGCCGGCACTCCCTGCGCGGAGTTTAGCATGTTCTCCCCGTGTTCACATGGGTTTTCCCAGGGTTCCTTCCACAGTCTAAAAACATGCACATAAACAAATTGTAACAACAATCACAAGCACTTAACACATTCATACTGAATCATCAGAACCACATATTAGATATAGTACAATGGGGGCACTCGAGAAACACCTGATCTTGTATCCCTCCTAATGCTCATTGACCAGGCGGGAGCCTTGGGCTCATCTATCTCCGAGCTCAGGGATTTCATGTCAAACCTGCTATCATAATCGAGCATTATCTAAGTGTGAACTCTTGAAACGGTAATTATTAATTTCACATCTTAGCAAAAGGAATATGTATAAATAATATTTAAAGATGTGATTTAAACTGAACCCCTTGAAGAGCAACACAAAGATCTCTTTCACAAGAGTGAGGTATGATCTCACAAGCCACAATTCCTGCCTTACCCAAGAGCAACAAGGAAAATGAGCGCTGCTGTTGATTCATTGTGAAGTCTGAAGCTGGGTCTGAGCTATGGACTGAAAGGTAGGATGTAGGAAAGTGTGTGCACTGGCTGATCTTCGAGCACACGGACCCATAAATGTAGAGCTGCTGCCCTCTGCTGGAAACAGCCTAACAACACAGCTGCAGTTGTGGAAACCCTTTATTCTTATTAGTAACATGCAAAGCATCCACCTTTTCCCACTATTGCGTTACTTCATATAGAGAAAATGGAGTGAGATGTTTTGCTTTGTGGTGTATTTTTATCACTCACGAATGAGAACACCAGGATTGTCTTGTATTTAAACCTAACATGAGAATCACAGGAATATTTGTGGCCGGATTATTTCCTCTTTGGATTCCCCACATCACATTAGTATTCAATATACGCCAGTACAGGGCTAGAGTGGGACCCGTTTTTGGCTGGAGAGTCTATCTAAGGCAGGGGTGCTCAACCCTGTTCCTGGAGATCTACCTTGCTGCAGATTTCAGTTTCGACCCGTATCACCTGCACCACTGCATTGCCTAAATCGACCTTACTCTTATGAAAATACGTAAGACGGCTGGAAGAACACATATAGATGTTTTATTGACGCAGTCGTGGAAATGGTCAGTTGAAGACTTTTTATTTTTATTCAGATCTTATTTTCATTCATTAAACACCAGAAATAGCCGGATGCCTTCACCCATATTAGGGATTTTCTGGAAGGTTCTACTACCTATGTGAGGCATATATGGAATTTCTGCTCAAGAGCGCCCTGTATGAAGGAAACAGGCATTACATGGATTTAAAGTGCACACAATGCCCACATCAGCCTGTTTTGAGAAAAACTGATTTTTATTTATGGCCAATATGAGACCATCTGATCCCCGCAGGGAGGTTTCACCGTACTCATTCATTCATTTTCTTGTCGGCTTAGTCCCTTTATTAATCCGGGGTCGCCACAGCGGAATCAACCGCCAACTTATCCAGCATATTTTTTACGCAGCGGATGCCCTTCCAGCCGCAACCCATCTCTGGGAAACATCCATACACACACATTCACACTCATACACTACGGACAATTTAGCCTTACCAAATTCACCTATACCACATGTCTTTGGACTTGTGGGGAAACCGGATCACCCGGAGGAAACCCACGCAACCACGGGGATAACATGCAAGCTCCACAAAGATATGACAACTGACCCAGCCGGGGCTCGAACCAGTGACCTTCTTGCTGTGAGGCGAACGTGCTACTCACTATGCCACCATGGCGCCCGGTTTTACCGTACTCCCAGCGCAAAAAATTTACTGAACTAGCATTATATGCCATTCTTCTAATATTACAGCTAACTATACACTAGTGATGACTTTCCGAATCAGTCATCTGATGTACTGTGTCAGCGAACCAGAAGTCGGACGACAAAATGCGGAAGAGCGAAGTATTAAAAGTGGGCGGAATAAGGTCAATAAAATAGTCAAAATTGGGGGGAGGGGGCATGCAGAGGGTGTTCAGTGGGGTGAATCACAATTTTGTTGTTGTTGTTTGGGGGGGTTGGTATCCCTTTTGACCCTAGCAACGCCCCTGGTGCATTCCGCGTTTGGTGTGAAAACAACATAACAAATGTTTTTTAATGCATTAAGAATTGAAAATTATGTTCTTAGATGATTAACATTAAACTTGGGCTGCGTCTGAAACCGCATACTTCCATACTATACAGTACGCTAAAATCAGTATGCGAGCCGAGTAGTATGTGCGAATTCATAGAATTCGAAAATCAGTATGCGAGAAGTATCCGGATGACTTACTACTTCCGGCGAGATTCTGAAGTGCGCATCCCATGCACGCTGCGCTATCCCATGATGCTCTGCGAGAGAATTCATGAATGGGAGTGAAGCTCGCATTTAATGCCGTCTCCCCTGCCTCTCTCTGTTGCTTTAGGTGCGTTTGACTTCATGCAGCGCTGCGCAGATCGATCGAAATCTGTCTTAAAGCGGTGCATGCCAGTTAGAAATGTTGCCCGGATTGATGCTGCGCTGACGCCACGTGACTCACATGTGGCATCAAAGTACCGCGACAGCGCTCCGAGATCAGACTACTGTATTCAGCTCTATAAACATTTTAAATGATATATTTTAGTAAATAACCTAAATATTAACTCAAATAAGTCTTACAGACTTGTAATAAAATAATTGTCACCATTGATCCTGACACCCCTATAAAGATTTCTAAACAAATTAAGTTAAAAAAATATTTTATTAAATATAAAAATATATTTTAAAATATTTTATTCCGTCAAGCCATTTATGTAGAAATTTTAAAAGTGACATTGAAGTACCTGGCTCTTTCTGGGAAACTTCTAGCTAAAGTGCAGCTCATTTACTTTGGTCCTTTTGTTTAATATTTTTGAATTAAAGTGCTTTTTTAAAATGCTTTCATTATCCAAAATAGTCCTATTCGTGGATATTTATTTCCTTTTTATGTGCCCTCTCATTTTCCCTTTATTTCTCATGCGTTTGTTATTTAGACTACTTAAATTTAATTCATAATTCCCTTATTGTTTAAAAATGAACTATAGTTCGTAAAGACTGTATTTAAATTTATTTGTAGTGTATATCTTTTGTTGTTATTTCAATAAATAAATAAATGATCACGCCATGTGATCAGTCATCATGACTGCAGCAACTTTCAGCCCCCGAAGTGTCCGGCTTGACGGCTGCGTTTTCAACTCCGCCCCCGCCTGCGCTCGGCTAATCTCGTTGATGATCGGCTGCAGCCGTGCTTCATGTCGAACGCACCTATTGTGTACCTGGCCTGTACTACTACACTCGCTATCTATAAAGCATGCGCCCTATTTCCTTCTTTCACCTAATGGTACGATCCTAGTGGGTCCTCCTAGTGATTAGACCATTGGATTAGATGCACGGTTGTTCCCAAATGAAACCCCGCCCCTACTTACGGTAAAATCAGTATGCGAGCCAAGTAGTGTGTCCGAATTCATTGAATTCGAAAATCAGTATGCGAGAAGTACCCGGATGACTTACTACTTCCGGCGAGATTCTGAAGTGCGCATCCCATGCACGCTGCGCTATCCCATGATGCCCCGCGAGAGAATTCACGAATGGGAGTGAAGCAACGCAACTGACGCAGGTAGGTCACGTGACCATGACAAAATCGCGGATGTAGTACGTCCGAATTCCATTCATTCTTCTCACATTCACACTGTATAGAATGTACTTTTCTAACGGCCGAGTAGTATGATTAAATTCAAATGCAGTACCTACTGAGTAGTAGGCAGTTTCGGACGTAGCCTTGATATATAAAATGCTTTATTAGTATCAATAACTCATTTCCTTTACTGTAATTTACTGCTTTACTATGCAGCACCACGGATGTGATCCAAGACCCGCGACGAGACGATCCCAAGGTTCCATAATCCTGGACCAGGCTGTATCCTGTAGTCACTGGCTCGCATGGTTCGGGACTTGTAGAGCTGCGCATCGATGGATTACTCTTCAGTGTTTGGACTCTCAGTAGTGAATATTAAACCACACTGAACTCTGGACTGACACTGTTTCAATTTACTATAACCTTCAATGTGAAGATGCTTTGGCACAATCTACATTGTAAAAGCGCTATACAAATAAATGTAAATTGAATTGAATTAATTTACTGTCATCAGGTGTTACAATTAACAAGCACAGTGTTGCAAACATTGAATATAAAACACCAAATATAACCTGACTTGGTTTATTTCATGAATTAAATGTAAATTTTATTAATAAATGTTCATCAATTCTATTTTTACACATAAATTATGCAAATAAATTAAACCAATTGATAATTTTTAACACTAATATTAAACATATAGCAGTGATTACATTCATTAAAGTCATTTGGCATTGAAGAAATCAGCATAACTTTGTTTATACAAATACATTTAACACTGATAATGATGCATATAATAAATTATAATACACAATTAAGCTAAGCACACATACATAACGCCTGCAGTTGAAAAAACAAAAAAAACACCCCAGAACATTGCGATCTCTTGGTGGTCTGGATTTTACAGCATAGGCTGTTGCAATTCTATCTCTTTAGACATTTGTTCATCATTCTGAATTTTTCTTTTTATCTCTCTGGTGGTTATCCAGAGCAGGCAACAGGCTAACACTCGAAGACAGACGGTCAGACCCTGAAAGATGAACCTTATGGGGGACAATAATAGTTTATTATGACTTTATTTAGTATTCGTTAGAGCTTCTATACATTCAAAATATATAGAATTGATTAGGGGAAATATAACAGTTTAGCCAGATGTGCTCACCTGAAAGTCTTGATGTCATAAATTCTGCAGGCACCTCTTCCACAAGATATCTTCAGCCCCCATTTTAGACAGGTGGTGTCAATAAGAGCACCAAAGTAAATGGGAGCAGGTATACCTCCTTTAAAGAAAGGGAAACTGAATTAAAAATGAATAAATACGCTGTGATTTGCCAAACACCACAAACTCACCCAAAACTTTTACAGCTAACAGTAGCATCCCCACGGAGAGAGACTTCAGCTCGGGATCCACAATCCTGCAAGGACACGTTCGCGTTAAAACCTTAAATTTCCATACAACATTATGCACAAATCTCATAACTTCATGTAAGAGTGCTATTATAGTGCAAAACATATACAGTATATATTTCAAGACTAACCAATTGACACTTCATGGATGAACCATTAACAGAATTTAACGAACAACACAAATACGGGTGTAAGAATATATTTCAAGAGTTCACACTTAGCTGATGATTGATTATAATCGATATAATTGATTAAGATCCTCGAGCCCGGGGCTCCCTCCCGTTTGCAGGACGAGAGGAGAGTTTGAGCTCAGGTAGATCTGGAGAACCCCCCTCCCTCCTGCTGCTTATAAATTGCTATGAGGGTCTGCTGCTGGGGGAATTTGGGTATGGTGCTGATTTAAGTCAATTTACTTATGTCTCATGTTTTGGACTGTGGGAGGAAACCGGAGGACCCGGGGAAAACCCACCGAGCACGAGGAGAACATGAACTCCATACAGAAATGTCAACTGGCTGGGTAGAGGCCCGAACCAGAGGCATTCTTGCTGTGAGGCAACAGCGCCAGCCACTGGGCCGCCGTGCCGCCCTATAGAGGAAAAGGGAGGAGAGGGGGTGGATTTCTTCAAGACGAAGATGACTATGGTAAGATGCTTTGGTTATTTATACTAAGGTGGCAATCGTCTGATTGGTGGATCGTGCATTAGCTTGACTCTGGGCCGGCCGTGTCGATCATAAGCACGCAATCCTCTCGAAATAAGTTTGTAAATAAACTTCACAATGTGGCAGGCCTGCCAGTATGGTATCAGGGTCTCCATGGAACCGACTCCCTCACCTCAATATAAACACACTGCCCTTCACATCCCTGTGCACTTTTTTCACTGCTCTTCTGAGCCAAACTGAGGACTGTGCTGTGTACCAGTACCAGCAGTGAACACTGGACAAGCAACCCTCAGCCATAGAGCAGGCTCTGGAGTTGTTTGGCTGTTGAAAGACCAACCATCAGCCATCGAAGACGTTGAGAGGCTCGTCATTGACCACCTGCTACTGGTGTTGTGCTATTAACAACAATAACTTGTTCTGCTCTGCAACCCTGGCACCTGGTCACACTGCACCGCGTGTATAGTAGGACCCTTAGTCTTTGCAGGCAGTCACCAGGCACAAGTTAATGCTGGATGAATTAAAATAAACACCATACCACAAAACACAAAACTATGATATTTTCCAGAATTGGATCAGGGAGGATTCTAGCTTAAATTAAGCACTGACTACATCTCTAGTTGCTTAAGGGCCAGGACACACCAAACCAATATCAAACGACTAGTGCAGATGGAATACAGTAACAGCCAACTATTGTCACCAGTAAGTCTATTAGTAGAAGAAATGAAAGAATAATGGCAGGAAATAGAAGGAAAAACGTAAGTTTTTTTCTAATAAATAAAGGTTTAACATTAACAGTTTGCTCTAGACGTGCAGCATAAAGGGAAATGTCAAGCATAAGTGAGTCTCAGGGGCTTGTAATGGCATGAGGGTGAGTAATTTTCATTTTTTTGGGTGAGCTAACTCATTCATTCATTCATTTTCATCTGTTTTTCCAGGGTCGGGTAGTGGGGGCAGCAGTCTTAGGAGAGAACCCCAGACTTCCCTCTTCCCAGACACTTTCTCCAGCTTCTCCGGAAGGATCCCAAGGCGTTCCAAGGCCAGCCGAGAGACATAGTCCCTCCAGCGTGTCCTGAGTCTTCCCCAAGGCCTGCTCCTGGTGGGACATGCCATGAACACTTCCCTAGGTATGCATCCCAAACAGAGCGGCTCTACTCCGAGCTCCTCCCAGGTGACAGAGTCCCTCACCTTTTCTATAAGGGTGCGCACTGCAACCCTGCAAAGGAAACTCATTTCGGTTGCTTGTATCCGAGAGCTTGTCCTTTCAGTCATGACCCAACTAACTCTTAAGAACTAGTGATTAAAAGCCATTTGATGGTGAAGAACTTGTGCTCATCGTCAGAGGGTCAATGGCAAAGTGACCAGAACAAATAATGCATTGTTGGCAAGATGAGCAGAGTGATCTTTTGACACTTTCACTGGTGGTGGTGTGAACGCAGACTTAAACTTTTTGTTTATTTATATTCTACTTTTGGGAAGCAAAAAATATTAGGAAACAGTACACACTGTTAGATTTTTTTAGAAAGAAGGTAAATGGAACCTCATAGACATGGTGAGAAAGGGAACAGTGCCAAGACTGTACACAAAGAAGGCCAAAGATTGCACTCCCAGATAAATGTAGAACATTCTGCTGCAGTTGGGATCTCGCGAACACTGTCCAAGCACTGCAGAGGAGTTGCCAACGCTCAGTCCCCAGCTCTGAATACAGCTACAGTCATGGAATGTCTGACAAACGGAAATAAGACAAGAAAGGGGAAAATACTCTCTAAAAAAGTGTAGAAAAATATATAAGTCTGCTCTTTCCTGCATTCACCATATTCCGTCCTGCACCCTGGGTGGAACTGCAGCCCGCATGGCAAGGTGAGATGTAGGTCACTCCATTCTCTTCACACACTGGATCCCACTGGAGGTCTGGACACCCACAGTCGGCATTGCAAGAAGGGAGTACATCACTTATAATATCCTGAACTTCTGTAGATCTGCCACATTAACAATTCATTATGTTGTCCAACAACATATAAAAGATTTGAAAATTAATATAATGAATAGACAGATAGTGATAAGAACCTTTGATAGGGCACTGTAACTCCTGCAACGTCTAGATTTTCACAGCTGATAACGAAGAAAGGTATGGTCAAAAACAATGTGACGACAACAGTGAACAAATTCACTCTTGCAGACGCCAGCAGATCCCATTTAAACCTCTTCATCATCAACCCACTTAGGAAAATACCCAGAGCGAATGTTGGAATAGATGTCACTCCTGTGAACAGTATAAATAAACACAACCTATTCAAACAGACTGAAAATAAAGGAAACTGCCAGTAACCGTCACAGTTGTCACCTATCAGAAAGTTGGTTTTGGATGCACTTTGTCCAAACTGCTGTTCCAGATACTTTGGAGTGTATGTTATGCCTATGGCAAAGTCGTTGAACGCCACTATACTGTAAGCCAGGTACAGAATGTAGATCTTATTGGCAAGCAGACGCTTAAAAGATGGTGCAAAATCTAGAAAACAAGTAAATAAGCATATATTTTGAAACAATCTGAAAGTGTTTGTTATTGTTATATGAGGCAATTTTATGAGGTTACCATACCTTTGGCTATCTCTGTAATGTTGGGTGGATTTTTAGGCTGTTTTGAGGGGTGTTCTAGCTCAGAGGTTTGGGAATTTTCAGGTAGAGCTCTTGGCAGGAACCCAAAAGGAAAAGCAGCAAGAAGAGACAACAGGCCAGACACCACATAACCCAACCACCAAGCCCCAACCCAGCGAGAGTCCTGTGGTGTGATGGTCACACTTTCTAACAAAAAGAATAGAATATACAAAGAAATATTACATTTGTTAGATGAATACATATGTAGTCAAACAACCATGTTGTTTATTGACAGCAAATGGATATGATGTGCAGATGGTAATGTGTTTTGGATAGATCTTAAGTTTCTCCTTAGTCAACCACTACTGGAACTCACAAAAGTGGATCGACTAGGGCAGCGATGCTCAACCTTATTCCTGGAGATCTACCTTCCTGCAGAATTAAGGTGGTCACTGATCCCAGCTAACAAATTTAGGTTGTGAGAACGTTCTCATAACGTTATCTGTAACGTTCCGAGAACATTGAAATGTCCAGTTTGCTTAATGTTGCTAGAACGTTTTTTATGGTCAGCATAACGTCCTTACAACGTTTTCAAAACCAAGAACTTTGTTACAAGAACGTTTTTTATGAACATTGTGAAAACGTTCATCAAGTATAAATAAAGTCCTGCAGAGGTTTCCAAGAACTTTGTTACAAGAACGTTTTTCATCAACATTATGATAACGTTCATCAAGTACAAATAACGTCCTGAAGACGTTCCAAGAACTTTGTTATAACAACATTTTTACAAGAATATTACAAGAACGTTAATAACGTTATGAAAACATTCTAAAATCGTTTCATTGGTAACCTGCTGTGCTAACATTTCTACAACTTTTAAAGAACGTTAGTGAATGTTCTGGGAACGTTCCCTGTTAGCTGGCATTAGAGTAAAGGATGGATTTATTAGAGAAGCTTGTGCAAGTTAATGTAGTATCTATTGAGAAGTTGAACGATCTTTATGACAATTGGATTATCAAACAACTCTTGTTTTGCTAATGGCTAACACTGTACTTTACGAGAATCCTATTAATTCCAAACAGAAAAGTAGTTTTCTGTTAGTTTATGGAGGCGTTGCCACATTTGTTGTTATGTTTTGGAAGTAGTTATCCCAGCTAACAAATTTAGGTTGTGAGAACGTTATCATAACGTTATTTGTAACGTTCTGAGAATGTTGAAATGTCTAGTTTGCTTAATGTTACTAGAACGTTTTTTTTATGGTTAGCTTAACGTCTTTACAATGTTTTCAAAACCTAAATTTCCACCAAAATATAATGTTCTAGTAAAAACATTTATTTGTAACGTTCCAATAACGTTTAAATGTCCAGTATGCTTATTGTTGCGAGAACGTTTCTTTATGGTTAGCATAACGTTCTTACAACGTTCATAAAACCTACAATGAGAACGTTCAAGTACAAATAACGTCCTGAAGACGTTCCAAGAACTTTGTTCTAAGAACGTTTTTCATCAACATTATGAGAACGTTCAGTACAAATAACATCCTAAAGACGGTCAAAAACTTTGTTCTAAGAACGTTTTTTTAACAATGTTACAAGAACGTTAACAACGTTATGAGAACATTCTAAAAACGTTCCATTGATAACGTTCTGTGCTAACATTTTCACAACTTTTAAAGAACGTTAGCGAATGTTCTGGGAACGTTCCCTGTTAGCTGGGATGGTGCCACGGGTAGTGGTTCTGTTAGCCTAGTTAGCTCTGCTCAGCCTGTCGTAGTGGCTCATTCGGATGATCAGACCCGGCAATGTGATTCAGTTCAGCCTCCAAGTTCAGGAGTGTGCTTTTCACTGATGTTAAATCTAAACCTGCCCGTCTTGTGAAGAGATTGCAGTTGTTCACAAGAGGCCATTCACTAAACCTGTGTGGAAGCACATCCTTCGATGTATTCATCCTCAGGATTGGTTTGCGTTTGCGTTTGCTTTTGACCTGAGGACATGTGCTTTATGTCTCAACATCACCATGCTCTACATCAGGGATGTCAAACTCATTTCCTGGAGGGCCGCAGCCCTGCACAGTTTAGTTCCAACCCTAATTAAACACACCTGATCAGACTAATTGAGTCCTTCAGGCTTGTTTGAAACCTACCAGTAAGTGTGTTGAAGCAGGGTTGGAACTAAACTGTGCAGGGCTGCGGCCCTCCAGGAATTGAGTTTGACATCCCTGCTCTACATCGTGCTTTGGTCAGCACTCAGTGATTAGATATTTTAGTCCCAACCCTTTGGTTTTCTCCACGGGTCTTCACCAAGATCGCAGAGGATGCGCTGGCACAAAATAATTTTGTGGTTTCGTAAGTTTTAGAATATCCCGGTTACGACACAGTATCAAATAATTTATTTAATAAATTTAGCTATTTTGTTTGTCTTATGAATTATATTTAATCATCCTCTATGTCAAATGTGTTACTCAGGACGCATCAGATAAAATGTGTGCATTTTAAATGATCTCTCATAACACATTATGTTACAATCCCACAAGACTCACCACCTTGTTTCTCTCTTTGTGTACTTGTTGTCTTTGTTCTCCATCCGTGAGACTCTCGTCCACCGTTCTGGAGTCCCATCTGCTATTTTTACTTCCTGTTATCATACTTGTCTCACTATACATATCATGTGCAGTAGTTTTCACACTTAAAAGAAGTGATATATATACTGTAAATATCTCCCAAAGAATAAGCAACTAAGACCCTCAACATGTCAACCACATTGACCTTGTCTTCAGGCTGGCTATTCATGTTCGTGGAGAACAATCTAGTTTATTTTTTCCATTTTGCAGTGAATATTTCTTATAGTCCCTTTTCATGAACCTAAAGGCTGTTGTTCACTATGGTAAGCAACCTCAAAGACCCAACATAAATCTTTATTGATAGCTCCACCAGCTCATTCTTGGCACTTCAACCAATCGGTCCTTAGGAGCCTTTTCTTTCAGGCCTTCCTCAGGTGTCCCTGAATACCTTATTACATCAGTCCACTGACCCCTGACTTTATCCACACTGATAGATTCTCCAGCTCCAAATTCTGTTAGTCTTTATCCTTTTTAAGTTATTTTTACTCATTTGCTGGTCACAACAATAAAGGTTGTCCCTCTATCCTAGGTCACTTGCCCCTTGGGCTGTCTTGTTGCATCACTTAAAGCTTCCTGGTCTTCGTGCTCTCATGCTCTGCCATGCTGTTCTCGTGTTCAACAGTGATGGTACCAAGTTCTATCGGCTCTGCCAGCTCTAGAACCTTATTGTTTACAATTTTAGTTCTTTAAAAAATAATTACCACCATGATACATCATAGTATATTGAGTTTGGCTTTGTTAAAGACCACTAAGATAGCTGTATACCAATTTTTAACTCACCTTGATTCGCTATGCCAATATCCACATAAAGATTAGCACATATAGCTCCAAGAGAGAAACCAATAATTGGCCCAATCACTCCAACTGTGTTCAGACAACCTACAGAAAGCAAGGAAAATTGGTCAAATCACATAATGGATAAAGGTATATTGATTTGAGTGTAGCATTATTAATAATCATCTCCTCACCAATGTAAAACGCAGAGTTTTCTGGCCGTGCATAATCATCTATGAACGACATTCCCAGAGGGACAATGCTGGCTTCCCCAATCCCACGCATAGTGTTTCCCACAAGCACGATCACCCACAAGGGTGAGCTTTCAGCTTCCTCTTGTTGGCATCCTAGACAACCCATATAGTGTGAACTGTAAGGTATTGCGTTTAGCAATTAAAATACCTCATATGCCAAATACATCACCAGAGAAAAGCTGTTGAAGAGTTTCCTGAGAGTCGGACGAGCATGTAGAGATCACTGTGAAATTACCAGCATCATTAGTGTGGGTGGCAGCAGTATCATACTTGTACCTGTCAGAAAACAACAGAGACAAAAATAGTACATACTGTACAATATTACAAATATAGATCCTAAAGAAAACATGTTTAAAGACTTTTAATGTGAATACATTGAGTATTTATTGCTTTAATCAAAACTCACCGGTTCATGATGAAATGAGGTGAAGCCATTAACAGTGTTCCTATCCCCATCAGCAGAACCCCTGCTCCAATGATCTTGGGTCTGTGAAACTTAGCGCCAACATAGCTTACCAGGGTAATGACCAGCATATTACCTGGAAGCAGATTGCTTTGTCAACAAATGTACATTATTTCATATGACACCATGAATCAACTGTCTATTTTTTGTTGAACAGTAATTCAGTCACAGAATCACTGATATAACCACTCGTCTTCCGCCTGAACCTCTGCCCTCATTTCACACAACACCTCAGTGCATCTCAATTCACCCATTTCAAAGCTGCCATCAATGATCCCAACGGTGGAGCTCGGGATCTCAAACCGCCTCTCAATCTGAGTGATGGTGCTCTTGGTGTAAGACCCCGTCATGGTTTTAGAGAAGTAACAGAAGGCAAGAGCGCTGATGAAGATCTTTACAGAGACAAGGATAGAAGAAAGATTATTACTCAACTAAAGGCATTGACATTAAATCAAATAGCCAACTGCTAGTAATTTCAGACTTGCGGTCTTGCCTTCAGACTTTTAGAGCAGC
The DNA here is from genome assembly GCA_903798035.1 of Danio albolineatus. Taxonomy (NCBI): domain Eukaryota; kingdom Metazoa; phylum Chordata; class Actinopteri; order Cypriniformes; family Danionidae; genus Danio; species Danio albolineatus. Next base: position 899,457 of record CAIGQQ010031223.1, on the reverse strand, counting down.
TCCTGGTTTGAGAAGTTTTCTGACTTCTGCCTGGATATTCCATCCCATTTGGGCTGTCTTCCATGACGAACTGGCAGGAAAAGAAGAGAAAAGACCAATGATAAAAGACAACTCAACAACAAATGCAGTTATTTTGTCTACTAAAACAATGATGTATTTAATAATTATTATATTTCACATTACATCATCCTTATTTCACAATTTAACAACAATACTCACAAGCTCACAGTCGTCTTTGCATTGAGGGGAACCTCTGAATGCACCTTTATATTTGCCTACAGCTGTTTAACTAATGATTATATAGAATTTAGTGATACTTTAACCCTATTGTTGTCCAAGGGGATAAAACAAACACATTAAAAGTCTGTGCATGTATGCATGCGTGTCTGTATATGTATGCATTTTTAGAGGTGATCATTTCTAGTTGCTGAATAGGTAAAGAGGTAAAGGTATGAGCTGAAATAGAGTTTAAAATGATTAGCCTAAACACTTTGTTGGTTAGTATGACTATATGTTGTCCTTTCTATTGTGTGTATGTATGTGGCTATATAAATAAACACTCTACAGGGAAGATGAACTTTACACAGATACGCCAGCTGTGCATAATTTGATAAGCCATTAAACGCGTTAATCAAACATCAACCAGCGAAAACTCAATGCCACCGGCCAAAGCAAACACCCTTCTCGAGGGTACAGTACTCATGAGCAGTCTCAGCCCTAAACTTGCAGTTAATATGTGGGAAATTATGGCAACGAAATCACTTTCCTGGAAATAATTGCTAAAGGTTTGCACCGCAAACCTGGCCATCCCAGGACAAATCCTTCTCGGAAGACCCACTATCACATACTAATAAATAATCATGTATTATTATTATTATTTTTTTAATTTTAGGTACATTTTGGCTATGTGTAATAATTCTGTCACTATCTACATCATCTTCATGAAGTTAATCATAAAAAAATCTGTTTATAGAACTCATTTTCTAACGATAAGCATCAAGCAAGTCAGGAGGAAACGTTAAAGGCTGATCACTGTGGAGCTAATATTCAGTTCACCATTATTTGTATAGCGCTTTTACAATGTAGATTGTGTCAAAGCAGCTTCACATAGAAGGTTATAGTCAATTGAAAGTGTCAGTCCAGTTATTAATGTTGGAGTTCAGTTCAGTGTTGTTTAATATTCACTACTTAGAGTCCAAACACTGAAGAGTATTCCATCGATGCGCAGCTCTAGCTGCAGTAGGCGCCGGAGGCTGGAGAACTTGAGGCTCGCCTGTCCTTGGAGGATCACAAGAATCAGTCTCTTGCTTGCTACTCCGCCAAGCAGCTGCTCAGGATACAGCCTGGTCCAGGATTATGGAACCTTGGGATCGTGTCGTCGCGGGTCTTGGATCGCATCCGTAGCGCTGGATAGTCTCTGGGGGCCTCAGGATGAGTATCCCCAGGTGGAAATAGAGAACAACGAGAATAATAATATACCAAAACAGAGTTTGAATTGTGTTAATTTGAATTAATGACAATTGTAATTTAATCAATCTGATTTTTTATACGCCGTTAAAAATTGTTTAGTATTTAAATTTCGTAATTTGAATTTCATAACTTGAATATTGAACATTTTTCAAGGCTGAATTGTTTGTAGACGTATTTTCAAACTTCAGATTTTTTGCGTTCTGAATTCCTAGACTGCAGATAATGGGTTTGTTAAAATACGGTTTTGAGTTTTCAAGATGAAGAAATTCAGAAAATCAAATTTAATATTCTAAAATTCACAATCTAGAAATTCAGATTCAGCAGAAAGTAGCAACAGGGGAGCGTAGACAATCACTGAAAAGTCAAACTAAGAATCACTCACCTCTAATAAATGTTCTAATCTAATAAATCTATTTTTATAGATATATATATAGAAAATTATATTTTATTTTGTATTTTATATTTATATTGTGTTTTAGCTTCAATTATAGGGAAGGCTGCTTTCAGTTTCGGGTCACTGTGACGGTCTCTGGACCGCACAATCTTCCTAAACCCACCAGTCGTGACCACAGAAAATAAATGACGTCATAAATGGAAAATAGGCTAGCTGCGTCCCAAACCACACACTTATAAACTATTCTACGCCATTTTTAAGTATAAATAGTGTAAGTAGTGCGTTCACACTGAAAACTAAAAATAATAAGTGCACTTTAATTACCCGGATGATGCACTCAATCCACCGGTAAACTGAAGTGTGTAATGAAGGACACTTCACACACTCAACGACCGCAGCTTTGCGCACGTAATGGAAGGGGCGGAGCTATCGGGCGCACATGTTGGATAGCTTTATTTATTTTGGACTGTGAAAGCAAATATCTCCCACAAGAGTAATTTATAGCACCTCCCGATGGTGAATGCGGTTACACTCATGCAGGTATTATTTGGTATTTTGGTCATTTATTTCACTAATTTGGCGACCGTCAAACGCCATCAGGGAAACGGTTTGAACTTCCGCTTAGTAAAAAAGCCATTAGTGCTCCATTTGGGACAACACTACATACATATACTATACTGTTGAGTGTGTAAGTGCATAAGTACATAGTGTATCATTTGGGACGCAGCTACTGTTTTCAATAAAAGCGGAAGGTGAGAGAAGGAAGCGCAGAAAGAGAATGCGGAAGTGAAGTGCGGGAAGTTGAAGTGCGCTGCAGAGCGAGTCACGGAGCGAGATGAGTAACTTTACGTTTGAGATGAATGAGAGCGATGCTTACCTGCGAGAGCTACAGTTAATAACCAAGCCTGTCCTACAACCGTCCGGTTAAACAGCGCTGCTGTTGGGGCGACCTGGACATCAGGCTGAGTGAGTGTTTGTGCGTGCAATGACGACGAAAGCAGCGTCGAAATTCCTCGTGGATGACTTCTAGATTCAGCGTTTCCAAATGGGTCTGTCGCTGTGGGGTCCAGTCCACTTCTCTGCTACATCGAAGGCTAACCGTGAGTTCTACTACTTCAGCTGACTCCGTGACAGGTAGGCTGCGTCTGAAACTGCATACTTCCATACTATACAGTACGCTAAAATCAGTATGCGAGCCGAGTAGTGTGTCTGAATTCATAGAATTCGAAAATCAGTATGCGAGAAGTACCTGGATGACTTACTACTTCCGGCGAGATTCTGAAGTGCGCATCCCATGATGCCCCGCGAGATAATTCATAAATAGGAGTGAAGCGGCGCAATTGACGTGGTAGGTCATGTGACCATGACAAAATGGCGGATGCAGTACGTCCGAATTCCATTCCTATTTCTGTGTAGAACATACTTTTCTAACTTTTCTACTGAGTAGTAGGTGGTTTCGGACGCAGCCGTATTCTCTGTAACACTGCCAAGCCACTTCAACTGTTGCATTGCCTGCGCCGCCTGCTGGCAGCAATCGCCACTTCACACACATACACCTCAAACCAGCACAACTACACGCACACACTTCACAAAACAAGCAAACATTTTTTTTTGGTTTATTTATTTGTTTGTTTTTCTTCTGTTAATAAAAGCGGAGGTTTGAATTATTTGTTTTAAAATTTAATATCTATTTTCTTGAAGAGTAGTTGTTTTATTATTGGAAAAAAAGTGTTTTTGTTTGTTTGTGAAATGCACACCCGATAAAATGCTTTGAAGGAGTTGTTCTTTGTGTGTACTCCACTTTGAGAGTTAAGTTTGTGATGAGCTATGTTCAAAGAATTGTTTTTGTTTGTTCTCTCTTTATAGTAAACCGTTCAGTCTGAACACTTTTGTGTGGACCTTTTGATCTTGTATTTATTTATATGTATTCTTTTTTGTAGCTGGTGAATACCCTCAGATATTAATTATTTATTTATTTATACTACAATTGGTAGATTTGGATCTACCTGGTGCCCGAACTAAAATATATACATTATATCAGTGTTTCTCAACTGGTGGGTCACGACCCAAAAGTGGGTCGCGGGAATGATTTTAGTGGGTCGCGGAGTGTGTGTAAAACATTAGTTTTTAACTTATTTACCGGAGTTTACCGGACTTTTATTTTAAAATGCGTATACTGGACTTTTATTTTGAAATGCGCAATTGTAATATTTTTATAATTTGATACATTTTGTCCAATGAAATCAATAAAAAAATTGTTTATTTGTAAGCCTTGGTGATTTTCTTATCATTTATCTGTCACTACTTGTGTATGTTAACTAATAAATACAAATTAATTAATTATAATTCCTAAAATTAAAATATAGTTCCTAAAAATTTGGGTCGCGGCTTGATGACCATGTAAAAATGTGGGTCCCGTGGCCAAACCAGTTGAGAACCACTGCATTATATGATTTAAGATTTACTGTGTAAATACAGGGGTTATCTTTATACGAACACGCCAGCGCCACATCACATAAAACAAGCATTATGTTGAACACTCCTCAAGTGGCTTTTCCTGTACTCTATTCACAATAATATAGACTTTTTAACACCTCTTATACTGTTGCAACTTAAAACAAAGTTTTAAGCGCTTCACAAATGAGGCTAACCAGAAATCTGAGCGATTCATTAATAGTGAGTCACTTAATTCATTTATAAATGAGCCGATTCGAACGAATCTGAATGAACAGTTCATTGACATAGACAGAGATTGGTCCAACCATTGAAGATTTTGCTTTCAATGTATTTTAGCCCAAAAATAATGTAATATTTTCTTTTTAAAAATATGGAGAAGTCAGATCATTCAAAGAAACATAAACGTAAGTTTAAATATGACATCTTAGATGCAAATAGAGGATTTTTTTTAAAAAAGAGGCAGCATTTCAGTGTTGATAATGGGCTTTGGGAAACTCAAAACGACATATAAAAACATAGAACATAGTGTGAAAACAGACATCAACTTAGACAGAATACCAGACAAAGACTGAACGAAGCTAAGGGGTATAAATACAAAGAAACACGGTGACAATAATTACAGAGTAAACATTAACAAATGGCGGGAGCTGGAACGAAGGAACACATGGTGAGGGTCACATGATGAAAATAAACACACATGAAGGCAGGATGTAACAGCATGATAATATAGTTATCACTATTGTTTTTTTAAATGTTTTGAATGGTAATTAATACAAATCACTGCGCTCTCCAGCTGAATAAGGTGCTATTAGGCGACATTTAGGTTGTGAGAACGTTCTCATAACGTTATCTGTAATGTTCAGATAATGTTGAAATGTCCAGTTTGCTTAATGTTACTAGAACGTTTTTTTATGGTTAGCAAAACGTCCTTACAATGTTTTCAAAACCTAAATTTCCACCAAAATATAATGTTCTAAGAACGTTTATTTGTAACGTTCCAATAACGTTGAAATGTCCAGTTTGCTTAATATTGCTAGAACGTTTCTTTATGGTTAGCATAACTTTCTTACAACGTTCATAAAACCTACGATGAGAACGTTTATCAAGTACAAATAACATCCTGAAGCCGTTCCAAAAACTTTGTTGTAAGAACGTTTTTCATCAACATTACGAGAACGTTCATTAAGTACAAATAACATCCTGAAGACGTTCAAAAAACTTTGTTCTAAGAACGTTTTTTAACAACGTTACAAGAATGTTAACAATGTTATGAGAACATCCTAAAAACGTTCCATTGATAACGTTCTGTGCTAACATTTTCACAACTTTTAAAGAACGTTAGTGAATGTTCTGGGAACGTTCCCTGTTAGCTGGGCTGAAAGCAACAACAACATGGTAGCCTGTGACAACCAAATATGCTAAATAGTTTGCTTCCATTTTAATTGTGTGGGGCAGCAGCTTGAACCTGCAACAGAAATATATTATATTGAGGGAACTCCTGAAGGGATTATGACAGGGGGTCCAAACTCAGCCCTGGAGGGGCGAGGTCTGGGAGAGTTTAGCTCCAACTTGCCTCAACACACCAGCCAGGAGGTTTCTAGTATATCTAGTAAGAGCTTGATTAGCTGGTTAAGGTGTGTTCGATTAGGGTTGGAGCTAAATTCTACCGGACACCGGCGCTCCAGGACTGAGGGTGGACACCCCTGGATTAAGCCTTCACAATGGAATCCACCCATCCTCTGTTCACACACTGTGTACCGTGAGTGCCATCTAGTGGTGTATTAAGATAACAACGTCACGTATTTCCCTCTTACTCATTCTATATAACAGCATTCACAAAGACAACACAAAAACACTATGGACATCTGCAGCCTTGCGCCTAACTGCACAATAATGATGGGAGGAACAGTTTAAATAACGTTATATTAATATATATATATCTGTGCTTGAACGTTTATGATGCATGCCACAGCTTACCATCATCCAAGAGACTAGTAGGATAGGATCCAATCTGTAGGGTTCAATTCTATCAACCCAATGATTGAATCCGATGAATGATCGAAGATTAAATGTGTAAGGTTTTCTAGCACTTCTGAAAAGAACTCTGTTATTTATTAGCTCCAGCTTAATCAGACCACAATTTTAAGTGTCGGTCAAACTTAGACAGTATTTCTAAGTAGGAATGGATCGCATTTGTTATTCATTAGTCAGTTTACAGGTTTGATTTATATCTGATGCCATTTTCTTCAATTATACGTTCAGTCTTGAGCGATTCCTTTGCATATCCTGTATCAAATGGTTCAAATACAACCGTTTCCTCGTTCGGAAAGGTGTAAAACCCTGGTGGACAACAGGCCAATCAGAACACAAAACAGACTGTTGCGTGACTCTCATAACTATTCAATAGCATGCCCTCAAGATTCGCATGTACTTTGTCTTGTTATACATCATCCGGGCATTATCATGACGAGCCACAGCATCAGGAGATCAGCAATCAAGACAGACTGATTTGTTGCACACACAACCATTCATACACATAAAATATTCCTCCCTTATTTTTAAGCGTATCAACATTTATATTAAACTTATTCTGTATGTGGGACTCTTATTTTGAAAACAGGAGATGCTGCAAAAACGCCAGCCTCAGCGGTTTACAAGGCGATGACTCGTCCAGCCATCATGTTAGAGCTCGTCAGAATGTAAAAGGCAGGATTTAACATGTTTACATCTATTCAGTATCCCCCCGAAGAGGCGTAAGGTATGTTTATTTGTACCCTTTGCTAATTAGTCATGTTTATTGTCAAATTAGCTGGATATGTTTGTCATTTGAGGTAGGAAGAGAAAGGCTTGATGAGTCATTCATTTTCCCGACCCTTCCAAATATGGTCAATATAGGGCTTTTGATTCTAGAGGTATTTATGGAGTTTGTTATGGAGTAATAAATGAGCATATACCTATGTAGATGTCACAGAACAATTTAACTTTTTGGCATTATTAAACACAGATTATGCAAATACATTTCACCAATAAATATTTTAACATTATTGTATATTAAAAGGCGCCACGGTGGCGCGTGAGTAGCACGTTCGCCTCACAGCAAGAAGGTCGCTGGTTCGATCCCCGGTTGGGGCAGGTCCCGGTTGGGCCAGTTGGCATTTCTGTGTGGAGTTTGCATGTTCTCCCCGTGGTTGCGTGGGTTTCCTCCGGGTGCTCCGGTCTCCCCCACAGTCCAAAGACATGCGGTACAGGTGAATTGGGTAAGCTAAATTGTCCATAGTGTATGTGTGCGAATGAGAATGTGTGGATGTGTTTCCCAGAGATGGGTTGTGGCTGGAAGGGCATTCGCTGCGTAAAACAAATGCCGGATAAGTTGGCGGTTCATTCCGCTGTGGCGACCCCGGATTAATAAAGGGACTAAGCCGAAAAGAAAATGAATGAATGAATGTATATTAAAAATGGAACAGTAATAACGTTACTTTCATTAAATGCATTTATTTTTTTGTTAGGGGCAGCATGGTGGCTCAGTGGATAGCAAGGTCGCCTCACTGCGAGAAAGTCACCGGTTTGTGTCCAGGCTGGGCCAGTTCTGTGCCTTCGGACATTAGTTTATCATTCTGCACCTTTTCTCTTTATCACTATGGTTGCTATCCAGAGCAGGAAATAAGCTAATACTAGAAGACAGATGCTCAGTCCATGAAAGAGGAACCTTATGGGGGACAAAAGTAGTTTAGTATGATCTTGCCAGAGCTTCTATTCGTTCAAAATATATAGAATTGAATTGGGGAAATGTAAAACTTCAGCCAGATGCGCTCACCTGAATGTCTCGATGTCGTAGATTCTGCAGGCACCTCTTCCACAGGATTTCTTCAGCCCCCATTTCAGACAGGTAGAGTCGATAAGAGCACCAAAGTAAACGGGAGCAGGAATGCCACCTTTAAATAGAGTTAAACCGCATTACAAACAATGCTGTACCAGGAATGAATGGGGGTCTATGACAAGAAAATATATACGTAAATATGATACCTTCCAAAACGTCACAAACTTACCCAAAACCCTTAAAGCTAACAGTAGCATTCCCACAGAGAGAGACTTCAGCTCAGGATCCACAATCCTGCAAGGACACGTTCTCGATAAGCATTTATGATGTAAAAACTCCTCATTTAAAGTTCATTTCCTGCAGAAAAGGTCTATACTTTGTTCTTTAAATAAACAAAATAACCCTATGTTCAACTAAAATAACCCTCTAGCAACTGAAAGTGCATTGATTTCTCTTGCTTTGTCTTTGTCCTGTATTGAGCATGTAGTGTCGGGTGAGCATGAGCGTTCTGTCTTGTCTTTGTCTTAGTAGCGGGCATGCACAGAACAGTACTGCACAGTAATTTCTTAGCTTGAGCTGTCTCCATGTTGATAGCTTCATGATGATGTGCTTTATCTGCATGATTCTGATTTCATCTGCTGAACTGGCTGGGTTGTGTGATGTTCGATTTGGGTGGCATGCTCTCACACTGGCCTGGAAATGAAGGGCTTGGACAGTGGAACTAAAACACTGACCAATTTAGTGTCGAAGGTTTCATGGATACATTTGACTGGTGGCCAGTCTTCATTGATTTCACATTCCACCAGTAAGAGCAGAGTAAGTTCAAAGGGAAACTAATTGTTGGTGCACGTCTCGCTGGTGCATCTGTGACCAAAACAGCACGTCTTTGTGATGCATCAAGAGCCGTGGTATCCAGGATCCTTTCAGCATACCACCAAGAAGGACCAACCATATCAATCTGCGGACGCAAGAGGAAGCTGTCTGAAAGGGACGTCCGGGTGCCAACCCGGTTAGTATCAAAATAACGAAACCACAGCTGCCAAACTCACTGCAGAATTAAATGTGCACCTCAACTCTCCTGGTTCCACCAAAACACTTTGGACAGGGTCAATATACATGGACGGGCTGCTATAACCAAACCTTTGGTTACTTGTACCAATGCCAAACGTTGGTTTCAATGTTGCCAGTAGCACAATTCTTGGGCTGTGGGCAATATAAACATGTATGGTCCACCTTCACTGTCTTCCCCACATCCGAGAGGGTTATGGTATGGAGAAGCCCCAAAGGAGCATACAACCCAGACTGCTGCATGCCCAGAGTGAAGTATGGGGAAGGATCAGTGATGGTTTGGGTTGCAATATCATGACATTCCCTAGGCCCAATACTTGTGCACATCCCTGCCAAGGACTACCAAACCATTTTGGAGGACCATGTGCACCCAATGGTTCAAACATTGTATCCTGAAGACTGTGCCGTGTATCACGATGATAATGCACCAATACACACAGCAAGATTGGTGACAGAATGGTTTGATGTACATGAACTTGAGCATCTCCCATGGGCAGCACAGTCCCCAATCTAAATATTTCTTGAGCTACTCTGGAGTGTATAGGAGGAGCAAGTCAGAAAATGTTGTCCTCCACCAGCATTACATGGTAACCTGGCTTCTACTGTGCTAGAAGAATTGTTTAAAATCTGTCCAGGACTTGTATCTGTCATTCCTAAGAGGAATTGATGCTGTATTGGCCCGCAAAAGGAGGCCCTATACTATACTAATGAATTATTGTGGTCTACATGTACACACATTATACCTCATAGACAAGGTGAGAAAGGGAACAGTGCCAAGACTGTAAACAAAGGCACCCAAAGATTGCAGTCCCAGATAAATGTAGAACATTCTGTTGCAGTTGGGATCTCGCGAACACTGTCCAAGAACTGCGAAGGAGTTGCCAACGCTCAGTCCCCAGCTCTGAATACAGCTACAGCCATGGAATGTCTGACAAAAACAAGACAAGAAAGAGGAAAACAGACTTGCAAACATGTAATAAAGAACTGAGGGAGAGAGGGAAAGATTGATGTGACTACATTCACCATATTCCATCCTGCACCCTGGGTGGAACTGCAGCCCGCATGGCAAGGTGAGATGTAGGTCACTCCATTCTCTCCACACACTGGATCCCACTGGAGGTCTGGACACCCACAGTCGGCATTGCAAGCAGGGAGTACATCACTTGTTATACCTTGATCTTCAGTAGATCTGCCACATAAACAATTCATGGTTATGTTGCGATTTGAGAATAGATTCAATTGGATAGAGAAGAAATTACCCTTGATAGGGCACTGTAACCCCTGCCACATCTAGATTTTCACAGCTGAGAGCAATGAAAGGTATGGTCAGGAGCAACATGGCGACATTGGCCAACAAATTAACTCTTGCAGATGTCAGCAGATCCCACTTAAGCCGCTTCATCATCAACCCACTCAGGAAAACACCCAGAGCCACTGACGGAATAGATGTCACTCCTATGTACAGCATGAATAATTGTAAAAAATCTGTTTAAACAGGCTAAAAATAAAGGAAACTGCCAGTAACCATCACAGTTGTCACCTATCAGAAAGTTGGTTTTGGATGCACTTTGTCCAAACTGCTGTTCCAGATACTTTGGAGTGTACGTTATGGCGATGGCAAAGGCGTTGAACGCCACTATGCTATAAGTCAGGTACAGAATGTAGATCTTATTGGCAAACAGACGCTTAAAAGATGGTGGTAAATCTGAAAAAGAAGGAAATAAACACATTTTTAGTGTTTATTTCATCAAAGGAGACGACTGTATAAGGTTGCCATACCTTTGACCATCTTTGTAAGGCTGGTTGTGGTTTTGTGCTGTTGTGCGGGGTGGTACAGCACAGAGTTTTGAGAGTTTTCAGGCAGAGCTCTTGGCAAGAACCAGAAAGGAAAGGCAGCAAGGAGATTCAACAGGCCAGACACCACATAACCCAACCACCAAGCCCCAACCCAGCGAGAGTCCTGTGGTGTGATGGTCACGCTATCTAATAATGAAAAGAGATTATTGTAATTATTAGACGAACACAGTGTCCATTGGGTCCATTATTTATATCCAAGATACGTGCATAAGCTAAATTCTCCTCGTTCTTGGAATTTCAATTATGTTCACCCCCAGCTCTAGAGCCATCATGCTTTCTGCTGGAGAGTCAGTGAGCATTTTAACCTATTTTAATTAGTTATGTTAAGTCCGTGAATTGTCCATGGTGTGAAATGATAGACCTCACAATCATAAAGTCACTACTGGAAAAAATTGACAACAAAAGAATATGAAGGACATTAAGGATTTCTATTAAGTTAGTTTGGAATAAAAGCACTCACGAATTACCATCACAAAGCAACAAAACCCTTAAAATGGCTGACTGGAGCGGACTGGATACACCCCTTGTATCACACTCCCCAGATTGTCTATAGACACTCGTGCCTGTATTCCTTCACAGCAACTATCAAGGGCATCATTTATATCAGAGGTCTCTAACCGCACTGCTGGAAAGCTGCCGGCCCGAAATGTCAAACCCAATTGGAGCTAGCTCATCAAAGTGTTAAGGATTTTGTGACAATTGTGTTTAAGCAGGTTTGAACTAAACCGCAGATTGGTAGCTTCCCAAGAGCAGAGTTGAGACTCTTTCTCACCTTGATTCACTGAGTCAAAATCCACATAAAGATTAGCACATAGAGATCCAAGCATGAAACCAAAAATTGGCCCAATCACGCCAAGTGTGTTCAGACAACCTACAGAAAAAAAGGAAAACTGGTCAAATCACAGATATAGATAAAAGGTATACTGATTTGAGTGTAGTAATATTAATAATCATCTCCTCACCAATGTAAAACGCAGAGTTTTCTGGCCGTGCATAATCATCTATGAACGACATTCCCAGAGGGACAATGCTGGCTTCCCCAATCCCACGCATAGTGTTTCCCAAAAGAACAATCACCCACAAGGGTGAGCTTTCAGCTTCCTCTTGTTGGCATCCTAGACAACCCATATAGTGTGAACTGTAAGGTATTGTGTTTTAACAATTAAAATATCCCATATGCCAAATACATCACCAGAAAAAAGCTGTTGAAGAGTTTCCTGAGAGTTGGATGAGCATGTAGAGATCACTGTGAAATTACCAGCATCATTAGTGTGGGTGGCAGCAGTATCATACTTGAACCTGTCAGAAAAAAGCAAGTACTGTACAGTAAACCTCCTTAATATTAATATTCCTGGTATGAGTATGTATTACTGTATTCAAAACTCACCGATTCATAATGAAATGAGGTGAAGCCATTAACAGTGTTCCTATCCCCATCAGCAGAACCCCTGCTCCAATGATCTTGGGTCTGTAAAATTTAGCACCAACGTAACTCACCAGGGTAATGACCAGCATATTACCTGGCAACAGATTACATTGTCAACAAATTAACATTTTTTGTATATTGTCCCATTTGTGTAGAGTAATTCAGTCACATCACTGCATCGAAGGTGCCCTCATTTCACACTGCACCTCAATTATGAAGCTATAAATGTCGGAATTCACAAGCAAATCTGAGCTTTTCACATCAGAACTTAAAGGGCCACGAAACCCCCCAGTCTCAGCGTGGTGTTTTCACACCTACAGTCTGTAAAAGCTCAGTAAAGTGGGTGTGTCCAGCTCGGTTTAGGTAGGAGTGTCGGGGGAGGGAAAGAGGGAAGGTTTTGCATATAAATGGGAGTTTCCATTTGTGCACGCGCTGACTTTCAAACCCGCACACACACAGACCATTGACACAGACGCAGGGTGAGAAAGACGGATCTATGTTCACATGGACTTCTAATTATTTGCCAAATTATTAATTCGTGGACTTTAACTGCAGTTTGGCACTTTAACGTTTATTCACGAACATTTCCTGCGTGTCCCCCGTGACAAACCAGATATTAAATGTTAGTAACTGCTGAAGGAGTGCATATTTAATGGAGTGTTTGAAACGCACGGCATATTTCAGGAAAATAAATCCTGCATTTCTCGGTAACTAAATGCACTCGGTAGGTAGCGTCAGAAAGCCGTGTGTGTATAGACTAATCTGTCACTAAATGCGGCGAAAAATCTACACGACAGTAATCGTTTGATTAAGATGTTTACACTTTACACGGATTCTTCAGTCTATAATACTGTAGTGATGTTAATCTGCTGTAAACTCAGCAACAGTTCTAATCATTTGACTAAGGTCTGTCTTTAAACACTGAAAGAGTATTGCAGACGAAACCAACTAACTTTGCCATCTTCATCAACAAACAAACACCACTAAACGCCTACTTACCGATCAGGTGACATGTTCTCTGCAAACGTATTTATGACGCGTGGTAATACACCACTGCATTCCAACTGCTTGGGTCCACACGCGAGCTTTACTCTCATCTCGGGGAAATGATTTATCAACGCAACACCGACGAACCAATCCTCTCGGCTGGCGACAAAACGTAGCGTCTCTCTGCCGTTTGAAACTTGTCACAGGTAAACAAATCTTCCTGTATATGTAGCTCATGCATATTGATGAAGCTCCGCGTCATACACAATAGAGCGCTCTGATTGGTTTGAACAAAGGCCATGTCATGAATTAATACCGCACGCTGACTGACGTCAATTGGTTCGCTTCCGGGTAGACGTCCACTCTACACGCTGGACCATATGCAAAGACCTCAACGGCGTGACGCAGCCACAAAAATTCGTTTCAAACCGGAAGAACGAATTTGCTCGAAATAACGCAAAAACAACCAATTTTCACTTTTTAGTCAATTATATGTGTCCTAATAGTGTTTATAGCAGCGTGGGACACATATATGACTGTCGACAGCCCAAAAAATGTGTTTTGGTGTTTCATGGCCCTTTAAACACAAATATCAATACATCCAAGTTCTCACATTCAGATGTTTGCCTGTGTTTTGTGACTGATTTACCTTTATATTCAACTCACCCATTTCAAAGCTCCCATCAATTATACCGACGATGGAGCTCGGGATCTCAAACCGCCTCTCGATCTGAGTGATGGTGCTCTTGGTGTAAGACGCCGTCATGGATTTAGAGAAGTAACAGAAGGCAAGAGCTCCAATAAAGATCTTTTCAGACACAAGGATAGTGAAAAGATTATTTGTATATACACACACGTTTCTATAAATATTAAGCTACATCCATTGTTAGTAAGTGAAATGATCAGCTAATAGTAGTTTTTGACTACAGGTATATGGTCTTACCTTCAGACTTGAGGAGCAGCATTTGGTTTGAGATGTTTTCTGATGTCTGTCTGAATGTTCCGTCCTACTTGTGCCTTCCATGATGAACTATTGGTCAGGAAAGAAGGAGGAAATATCATGGAAAAAGACAAGTCTGAAAATCAAAAACAGATAACCACAAATGCCTAGAGGGGCACTGGCCCCAGTTGAAATCTGATTGTCTCCTGTAGTGCCCGTGGTATACAGTGTATTCCCGTGGTAATCCTGTGTCCGATAATAAGTTCTTTCAAGTCGGGAACTCTACCATTATGTTGAAACAACATTATGGGTTATCTCCAGATGACCAATCATTCTGAAGAGTACACCTGGAACATTGGGTAGCAATAATCTGATCTCAAAGGTGAGAGACGGCTAAATTCGTCCTGTCTGCCTCTCATGCCCTCTTGGGACGTCCCTGTAGTCATGTCTGGACTGCAGGGAGATCAATTTTAACCACTCGATTCAGTATCTTTAAATTCTGTCAAATTAAGACAGCTCTGCTGATCGCATTGACTTCTTTCAAGAGGGTCAGGAACCTGGAAGCAATGAATTGTGCCTAGAATTCGAGCTGGTACTCTCACATTTATCTAATGTGAGAGTATGTAAACCCCGTTTACAGTAATGTGTTTTCATTTTAAAACGCACAAGTTTTGCTACGGTTACGCCATCCGTCCACACTATGCCGGAGTTTTCGAGCGCTGAAAACGCAGAGTTTTGTAAGCGCTGGAGAGGCCGTGTTCATTCTAAAGCGCTGCTGCTCCGTCTCAGTGTGGATGGGGGAAACGGAGACGTCTGAAAACGGAGGCGTGGCTGCTGAGATTCGCTACTCGATTGGGGCTTTTGGGTCATTGCGTATCCTTCCCTTATTCGTCAAGCCCCTATCACATGACTATAACGCCACCGGAAGAAGGAAGACCAGCCTTCACTGTAAACAACAACATGGACACAGAAATGGGAGCGTCGTTTGCACTATTGTCCATTTTAGGCACCATTGTGCAGTTAAACTCTGCCTTTACTACAACAGCTGCATATATTCGCAAGAGGCAAGCTACTGTTCCAGCACTCGCTAATCCCTCACGTTTCAAGCAACGGAAGCCATATTTAGAGCGCCGAGCGAGACACACGCTTCCTGTTTATCCTTGAACGCGCATGCCCAGAGTGCGCCAATGGTCACGTGATATACGTTTTTGGTGGAGTAGTGTGTACAGAGATTTGTTCAGAAACGCTGGGTGAAACGCTAGTGTGGACGCGGATCGTTTTCATGCTAAAACGTCGTTTTAAAACTAGTGTAAACGGGGCCTAAGACCCTGGTTCGCCTAGATACGCAATGTTCCTACCACACCCTTTAAAGACCTGGTAGTGAACCTGCAAGCACTTTTCCAGCCTTTTTCTAGCTGTGTCCAATGCATGCTCTGCACCTTATATGGACCACACTCAGAGCTTAAGATCCTCTGAGCAGCTCTTCGTCTGTTACAGACTGACAGAAGGAAAGGGCCGTATCTAAGCAGAGGTTGGCTCACGGGTTAGTGGACGCTCGCAAGGAGCCATGTCCGCCTGAAGTAAAAACACATTCTACTAGGAGTGTTGCCTCCCCCTGGCCATTAGCATGAAGCACCTCTCTAACAGACATCTATAGAGCTGCGGGTTGGGCAACGTCGCAAGATGGAGCCGCTTTCCTCCCAATTGCTGGGCTGTGCCTGTCAATTGGAAGACTGCCAGGCTCGGTGTTGAAAGTGCCGTATCTAAGCATAGGTTGGCTCACGAGTTAGTCCCCCAGGAGTAAGAGCACATTCTAATTGGAGTGTTGCCTCCCCCTGGCCATTAGCATGCGTCGCCTCTTAGTGTTGAAACTACTCGTTGCACCATTCTCCTTAAACCACAGATGTTGGTGTGCAACAGCTCTGCTAGTAAGTTCCTCATCTGGTGAACCCTAGGGAGTCCCTCTAATGCTGCGTTCACACCAGACGCGGAAGACGCGTCAAGCACGAGTGATTTACATGTTAAGTCAATGCAAAGGCACGAATAAGCATCCTGCGGTGTGATACGCGCGAATAGTGTGGCGCGAATTGAGCGTTTTGCACGTTTGACGCGCTTAACGTGCAAATCGCACGAATCTCTCCAGTTAGAAAATCTGAACTTCAGCGGACATTCGCGCCGCGTTAACCAATCAGGAGCTTTCCCTTGTGGGGGCGGATTATGACGTAGCGTCTGTTGTTGGTGTCCCAGGGGAAAATCCTCCTGCCGACAGAATTTAGTGGACTCTGATACAGCTCCAAAGTAATCAATGCTGTTTTTCAGCCTTCATAAAGCACATAAACACAGTTATTCTCTCTGTAAAACCTGTTAGCCATTTAGCAACAAAGCTAGATTCACCAGTAGAGCCCTGCACGGGCCTTAAATCTAAGCCCGAGATGCACAGGCTGAAGCCCGGCCCGTGTCCGACAGATTATCAAAATTTTCGGCCCGAGTCCGGCCCGAAGCCCGTTTTTTTCCCCCGCCAAACATCTTAGCCTATGCAGCCATTAAAATAGACCAGATTTGTATTTAATTGAGAACTGATATTTTTCGTTTCCTTTTTTATCAGAATGATTTAGAGAAATTATTGGAGTTTTTTTTACGGAAAACCTTTGATGATGGAGGAGAGACCTGTGGTGGCTGTTTCAGGTTATCTAGAGCTGTATGAAAAGCGCACCGCGCTTCTTTTCCTCTTGTCAACATAAAGGCAGTACGGTGCGCCTCGCGCTTTTGGAACGGACAGGTGCGCTCGGAGTGATCACCCCCTGATGTGCAAACATATTTGTTAATTCGCGGGACGGTAACACGTGCTGACAACACGTTTGCCAAAGAAGCAAAGAATATTGCAGATTGACACAGATGAGTTGCCAAACCTGCGCTGAGTCTGATCGCCTCCGTCCTGGATATGCGTCATAAACTCAACAAATAGGCTATAGTTTTAATAAATTAGTGTACAACTAACAAACCAACTTTTTTCCATTTAGAAAATTACAGTTATTAATAGTTCTTATATAATATACATTTTTACAATAGCCTGCATACATGAACCGCGAGTGAGACGGAGGAAAGAAGTCATAATCATAAGACATAATCTTTAAACTAATGACTTATGTTAAAAATGTTGACAGGGGTTTTGTAATATAATATTAACAGCAGAGCATTAATTAAATGCCTATTTAATGCGATCGATTCGAGGTAGCCTGATATTTTTATTTTATGGAAGAAAAGAACATGATTGGACAAACAGCAGATGCCGCTTCTTAAAAAGGATTCAGTCAGTGTTTTCCTTTTGTAATCTAAATATTATTTAAATGAAAATTAACTAGGACAGAACGATCTATTTTATTCTTTTTATTAAGTTTATTCTATTAGTTTAGTTTATTTCTATGCTGTTGGAAACACTGCAGGTGCGTGAAGATGCTCTGTTATGTTCTGTTCTTTGATTTGTTCTGTAAACAAATCAGTATTTTAAAATGCAATATTTAATATGTCAGACACAAAATAGACACGTCAATTTTTTTTTTTCAGTAAATAATAATTTAATATAAATCTGACCAGTTAACAATCCAGTTTGTGTTTTGGCATTGTAGACGCATTAGCGGAGTTTTTTTTTTAAGCACTTCACTCAGATGTTATTCGTTCTTCAATTTTATTTAGAAAATAACTGACCAACAAAACTTATTAGACTATAGACAAACTATACGAAATTCGTTTTTAAAATATATATTTTTTTCTAGCAGAAATTTACTATTTATATTTTTGATTAGATCCCGTCTACTGCTCAACTGTGCGGTGGATGATTTTCGGTCAGTGCAAAGTGTAAGGATTTCATTAATGCTTCACTAATGATTGTAGCATATCACAATATTCTGACATATATTTGCAATTTTTTAAGATGCCATAATTATAAAGATTATGTCTTATATAAGAAATAAAAAAGGAAACGAATTATGTCATAATAAACGCCCTTAAATAATGTAGCCTTTGACAGTATAAGCATATGAGTTTCTTTAGATGATGCGGGGGAAGGAGGCGGGGCAGTGCTGGATTTGTGCGTACCGCAGGCCCCTTGGACATAAATGTTGTGCATTGTGCATAATCAGTTGGCTCATCAATTAAAGTTGTCACTATTTGAAAAGTTGACCAGACCTTTCCTCTTTCGTTTTTCACAGTTTCACGTGGTTAGAAATCTCTATAGGCAAGGCACCACTGGCGCTTCTGGACGGCGCGCATTAGATGTCATTAAACTTTTTTCGACGGTTGTTTATGGCGCAGGCCCGAAGCCCGATATGCGCGCTAGCTAAGACGTGAAAATAGGCCCGAAGCCCGGCCCGAGGGGCACAAAAAAGTCGGGCCCCGACGGGCTCGGGCTCAAATGCAGGGCTCTATTCACCAGGCCCTAAACAGAAGCCCTGCCCATGACACGAATCCGCATCTGTTCTCAAGTGAATTTGACGTGCGAATGCAGCGGATATGTACGTGTGAATGAAGCAAGTGTAAGGCTGGCCTTTTTAACTACAGCGGGTCCGAACTGTAGTTCTGCGGAATGACTAGAAAGTTATCAGTATGATGGTAAAACTGTACATTCTAGTCAAACCATCCTTCTGCAAACTTATACCAAAAACGGAAATAAGGGCAGTATTAATAGCTTTAAATGTGGCAGAGCGTTGCTATTATGTGATTATATTGTATTGCAATATGGAGCCATTAAATGTTGATGTTAAATCAAAAGTAATTGACAAATACTTGAAAATGAGATGATTTAATGACAATAATTCTCTATGGTTACAACTGAATTAGTTACAAATAACTGTATGGAACGATAAAACATGAAATGATATAAACATGATAATAATTGTAACCAGCTTAAATGTGAATTAAAGTTACCTGACAGGGAGAGAGACAGAGAGAGCGTTGGGAGAGAGCCCAAGCAGGAGAAGCAAGAAAGGCAGGAGAAGAAAGAGACCAGAGCTAGGTTTATCACCTCTTTTGTACCTTTCTTGACCGTGTGACCAAAGCCCAAATACTGAGACATTCAAACTGACCAATCAACACGTGACTACATCATCAAACCCCCACAGTCCACAAAGCAAATTTGTTTGAGCCTTCTTTGGTAAAAAAAAGACATGTTCTGCCATATAAACAAATGCATATAATAGTTTTCATCCTTACACAAGTAAACTCAAATGTTCATTTACGTGCGATTTCTCCACGCTTGCCGCGTCTGGTGTGAACACAGCATGAGGCTCCCAACATCCAACTCAACAGAGGAACCAGATGCTTGGGCCATTACATAGTCTGGTGTGCCTGCTTGGTCAGCCCGCATTATGGGGATCGGTGCCTGCCATGAACATCCCTGCTCGGTGATGCCATACACTTTTGAGGTGAAGTCCCCACTTAGGCTGGACCATCGTCTTCCCTACCAGCTAACCGGCTTGCTTATATGTAGTGCTCCCCCTAGGTAAAGGCTTGCCTATATACTCCCGATTAATAAGTGGTTCCTCTGGCATTCGCTGGCCCATCTTCTTACTCTTCAGAATGACTGGTCATCTGGCGATAACCGATAATGTTGCTCCAACACAATACCTTCATTCCCTCCTTTGAGGCATGAGGGTTACGACAGTAACTGAGATGTTACCCGTGTCAACTTGTGTATCGTCCGCACCCCCGCCCCTCCCAGACTTATTACATTAGTACTTTCACATTTACAAATATAAGCATAAATACAACTGATTGCAAACAAAGAAGAATGTAACTGTCTCACAACTTTACAATAACTCTCACATCCAGTCGTCTTCAAATTGAGAGGAAGTGGTAATATAATAGTTAAAATATACCCAACCTCTGAAACCACCTTTATACCCGCAGGTGCTTTAATAATCTTTATCTAGCATTGAGTATCTAGTTAACCCTATTGTTGCCAAGCAAAAAACACATTTACATGCAGTAGGTTTCAAACATTAAATTATTAAATTAAATTATTTAACATTAATGTAATGTAATATTACATTATTAAATTAAATCGTTATTACATTTTTATACAATTTTAAAAGAGAAGAAATGTGTTTGAATGCATACATTTGGAAAAAAATGAAACGTCTAGTTTCTTAATATAATCTTTTTTTTAAGTAATGAATTTAATAACAGTTAAAATAGGCTTCATGACGAAGTCGATAGTAAAGACAAGCCATTCAAATAAACTCTGCTGTCGTTTACTGAGCAACACAGACGCTTTCAGTGCAGAATAGTATTGTTGGGCTTTTTTAATCACTAAGAGCGTTACAACACAAACAACTGAAACATTGTGAGGGCAAAGCTGTCAAAATTCATTCATTCATTCATTTTCTTTTCGGCTTAGTCCCTTTATTAATCCGGGGTCGCCACAGCGGAATGAACCGCCAACTTATCCAGCATTTGTTTTACGCAGCGGATGCCCTTCCAGCCACAACCCATCTCTGGGAAACACATCCACACATTCTCATTCACACACATACACTACGGACAATTTAGCTTACCCAATTCACCTGTACCGCATGTCTTTGGACTGTGGGGGAAACCGGAGCACCCGGAGGAAACCCACGCAACCACGGGGAGAACATGCAAACTCCACACAGAAATGCCAACTGGCCCAGCCGGGGATCGAACCAGCGACCTTCTTGCTGTGAGGCGAACGTGCTACTCACTACGCCACCGTGGCGCAGCTGTCAAAATGATGGATATAATTTACCTAAAATATATATCACATATATAATTTACATCAAAATAAACATAACCACACAAACATCCCATCTAAAACATCTGCTTTTAAGAAAACAGCTGCATACATGAACGCATCACAATGGGCAGCATTAAATCAGGTTACAATGCTCTTGATCTTCACAATCACATCAGATAAATCCTGATACGAAGGGTTCTATTGCTACAGCTGACTGCAAGTACATTTAATCACACTTACACAAGCTGTGGACCCTGCTTTTGAAAATACCCGGATCAGCCACTGCCAGGTTTTCATTCATTCATTCATTTTCTTTTCGGCTTAGTCCCTTTATTAATCCGGGGTCGCCACAGCGGAATGAACCGCCAACTTATCCGGCATTTGTTTTACACAGCGGATGCCCTTCCAGCCACAACCCATCTCTGGGAAACACATTCATACATTCTCATTCACACACATACACTACGGACAATTTAGCTTACCCAATTCACCTGTACCGCATGTCTTTGGACTGTGGGGGAAACCGGAGCACCCGGAGGAAACCCACGCAACCACGGGGAGAACATGCAAACTCCACACAGAAATGACGACTGGCCCAACCGGGACCTACCCCAACCGGGGATCGAACCAGCGACCTTCTTGCTGTGAGGCGAACGTGCTACTCACGCGCCACCGTGGCGCCCCTGCCAGGTTTTTCTTCTTATAAAATAATGTCGAAATACATTTAAACATTCAAACATACAACTTACTGAATCAAAATAATAACTATTTCACAATTTTATAGTAATACTCACACTTTCAGAGCAGTCTTCGCATGCAGGGGAAGTGTTAATAGTGTAGTCGAAATATTCCCAATACAGCAGCCTCTGAAACCCCCTTGTATATGCCAGCAGGTGTTTTACTAATCATTATCTAGCGTCGAGTACTTCTTTAACGATATTGTTGCCAATACGTTGTTAATGTGTGGTAAATTATGCCGATGAAATCATTTTCATGGGAATAACTGCTAAACTTTAGCAGCACAAACCCAGCAACAAACCAATGATGCTGTCTGGATATTTTACCATGCTAATTTACTACGTTAAGCCTGATGAAGAGTATCTACAGCTATTAAGTTTGCTAAAGTTAGCTTTTAGCAATGCCATCGGTGGAAGAGAGCGCTCTGACTGGTTAATCAGCAACGAATCAGCCAACGAGAGCAAAAAATGTTGTGACATAACAAGTAAACAGTTCAATTCAAGAAGAAACGCAAAGAAACTAACACTAACCTGATGACAGGCGACATGTGGGACACACCAAACATACAAGCAAGACCGATACCGACCGTTAAAGCCCAATGGCCAACCATCAGTGAGCCCTTGTGAAAAATAAAAATGCTTAGTATACTTAGATCCGGACTAATTGTTAGTATATTTTAGGTGTATTAATGATTAGTTAACTTAAAGTGTGACATTTTGGACATTTTAATTTTGTGCTAAGTATAATTTAGTTGTACCAAGTACAACTTTAAGTGTAATAAGTGTATTTTTGTGTGCTAAATTAGAACAACTTTAAGTATATTTAGTACACTTTAACTAAGCATAATATTTAAGCTAATTTGCATTTTTAATTAGGAATAGATCACATTTTCAATTCATGAATCAATTTACAGTTTTGATTTATATCTCCATGTTATTTATAGGTTCTTTAGGGACCCAACGGCGCACATTATTCACGCCCTAGGTTTGTGTGATTCTCACGGAATCACCTCCTTGACATTCCGAAGGTAGTCAGAGGATGCAGGGTTAACTAATACCTCTCAGTCCGGTTGCCTCCTGCTCGCTCGCACTAAAAGTCTAGTTAATTTAGTAACTGCCATATAGCTTGCTAAATCCTCCATACAGTCTTGCGTGATTCATTTAGATATGATGTATCAAAAGGCTCAAACGCAACTGTTTCCTCATTTTCATGTAAGTTCTGCAAATTTAAAACCCTGGTGGATCAAAAAACGAAACAGACTGTTGCGTGACTCACAGGGCTATTCATTACCATGCCCTCAAGATAACTAGTAACTCTGGGGGCCAGTTTAAAACTAGATTGAAGACACATGTCTTTTCATTAGCATACACATAAAACACAAATGCTCTTGAAATCCAAATCCTCTAAAGGATTGTTAGTCTGCATTATGTTGGGCAACCGGAGCCGGGAACACTTCTCAAAAGACATTATAATGTGAACGGCATCTGCGCTTATGTTAGTCTGTTTTTTATTATTCCCAAGGTTTCCATAATCCTGGACCGGGCCGTATCCTGAGCAGCTGCTGTGGTGGTCATGGAGAAGTGGAGAGCACGAGACCGATCCCTGTAAGACCTCATTACAATGCAATAATGACTCCTCAACCACGAAATATGACTCAATTCATTAAATTAATTTAGTTTTTTTTGTGAGGAATTCCTCATGCACAATCGAACAGTTTCTTTATCATCTAAACGTTGCACATTCAGTGCATTTAACGCTGAAAATATTGAAAAAACAAAATGTAGAATTAGGCAAAGCACATAATCATGAAGTGCACTTCAAAAATAAAACACCACAGAACAATATATTGTAGTCTTCTGATATTCTGGGTCGCTGAAAGGCATCTGGAGTCCAGCGTCTGTAGACATTTGTTTACAGTTCAGTATTTTTTCTCTTTATCCCTATGGTGGTTATCCAGAGCAGGGAACAGGCTAATACTCGAAGACACATGGTCAGCCCCTGAAAGAGGAACCTTATGGGGGTCAAAAATAGTTTAGTATGAATTAGAGCTTTGGTACATTCAAATTACCAAGAACAGAATAGGCTAAGTATGATAGTTCAGCTCACCTGAATGTCTCAAGGTCATAAATTCTGCAGGCACCTCTTCCGCAAGATTTAGTCTGGCCCCATTTCAGACAGGTCGAGTCGATAAGAGCACCAAAGTAAACAGGAGCAGGAATGCCACCTTTAAAAAGAGTTGAATCGCATTATAAAAGAACGATGTACCAGGCTGAATGGTTGATTTAAGGCAATTACACCTTACAAACTCACCCAAAACTCTTACAGCTAACAGTAGCATTCCCACAGAGAGAGACTTCAGCTCCGGATCCACGATCCTGCAAGGACAGGTTCTCGATAAGCATTGTTGATGTGAACTTCCATACAACATTTTGCACAAATCTATCCTACGATCCTTCGTCATTGTAAATTAACATTAGCTGTTTCACTCTAACATCTACATTACTACGATGATGAAGATTAAGACCAGAGCGGACGTTGTATCATCCGGTTGTCCTCCCACTGTTTGGTGCGCCCTGGAAACCCAGGTTCGCTTGGGCCAAAGAGGCTCCTGCTCCTTATCTTCACTGTCTTTGTGCAATGTCCAGGAGGATGGACCGGCGCCCTAACTCGAAGCTTGGACAGAGTGCGCTGATAAAGAGTGAGAGGTCCGCAGGCCCAAAGGCAACGAATGAGCCTCCACTATAATCCTCAGGCCTATATATGTCAAGGACAGATGAGTCCTTGACATCCAGCATTCTCCAGCCTCCAGCTCTGCACAAGACGTCTGGCCATAGGAGAAATGGTCGTGCCTAACTGAGCCTGGTTTCTCTCAAGGTTTTTTAACTCTTCACTTTCACCAATTGGTGAAGTTTGTTCCTCTCTGCTGTCACCTCTGGCTTACATGGTTCGGGTCCTGTAGGGCTGCGCATCGATGGATTACTCTTCAGTGTTTGGACTCTCAGCAGTGAATATTAAACCACACTGAACTGAACTAAACTGAACTCCAACACTGAAAACTGGACTGACACTGTTTTAATTCACTGTAACCTTCAATGTGAAGCTGCTTTGACACAATCTACATCGTAAAAGCGCTATACAAATAAAGATGAATTTAAAATAATACCTCATAGACATGGTGAAATAGGGAATAATGCCAAGACTGCACAAAAACAAGGCCAAAGACTGCAGTCCCAGATAAATGTAGATCATTCTGTTCCAGGTTGGATCTCGCGAACACTGTCCAGGAACTGCAGAGGAGTTGCCAACGCTCTGAACACAGCTACAGTCATGGAATGTCTGACAAAAAACAAGGCAAGAAAGAGGAAAATACACTCACAAACATGTAATAAAGAACTGAAGGAGAGAGGGAAAGATTGTTGTTCACTACATTCACCATATTCCGTCCTGCACCCTGGGTGGAACTGCAGCCTGCATGGCAAGGTGAGATGTAGGTCACTCCATTCTCTCCACACACTGGATCCCACTGGAGGTCTGGACACCCGCAGTCGGCATTGCAAGAAGGGAGTACATCACTTATTATACCTTGGTCTTCTGTAGATCTGACCCGTAAACAATTCATTATGTCATTTCTACAAAGTACAAGTGTTTGAAAATTATTACATTGTATAGGTGGATAGAGATAAAAGTACCCTTGATAGGGCACTGTAACCCCTGCGACATCTAGATTTTCACAGCGGAGAGCGAAGAAAGACATGGCCAAACACATTGCGGCGACATTGACCAACAAATTCACTCTGGCAGATGCCAGCAGATCCCATTTAAACCTCTTCATCATCAACCCACTCAGGAAAACACCCACAGCTATCGCCGGAATAGATGTCACTCCTATGTACAGTGTATAAATATGCAACCAGTTAAAACAGATTGAAAATAAAGGAACATTCCAGTAACCATCAAAGATGTCACCTATTAGAAAGTTGGTTTTGGATGCACTTTGTCCAAACTGCTGTTCCACATACTTTGGAGAATACGTTGCAACAATGGCAAGGTCGTTGAATGCCACTATACTGTAAGCCAGGTACAGAATGTAGATCTTATTGGTAAGCAGACGCTTAAAAGTTGGTGCAAAGTCTAGAAAACAAGAAAATGGCACATTATTTAAACAATTTAAACGTTGTTTTTTTAAAAAACAACAATTATTTCCTTACCTTTGGCTATCTCTGAAAGGCTGGGTGAGTTTTTGTTCTGTTGTGTGGGCTGGTCTAGCAATGAGATTTGGGAGTTTTCATGTAGAACTTTTGGCAAGAACCAGAAAGGCAAAGCAGCAAGGAGATTCAACAGGCCCGACACCACATAACCCAACCACCAAGCCCCAACCCAGCGAGAGTCCCGTGGTGTGATGGTCACGCTTTCTGAGAAGAGAATATGCTAATAAATTATCTGTTTGATCAGTGGTTCTTAACCACAGTCCTGAAGAACCAGCAGCGCTGGGAATTTTTGGCATACTCTTTTCAACATACTACGATTTGCGACACACTAATTCTATTTTCACATACTATTTAGGACGGATAGTATGCGAATTGGGAAGCAGAAACTGTCTTTTTTCCAATTTGCTAGTTTCTCCAGCTTCGTCACGACCTCATAAGTTGGCCTTTTCACAGTTCCTTGGTTCTTCCATGGTTTCCAGCTCAGCTGCCATTCCCAAGGTTTTTCCTATTGGTTTCTGTTAGTTTCGTTGATCATGGTAACCCTCAGCCCCTGGTGCAAGTGTTTCTCCTAGTAATTCCAGTATTTTTTTAGTGCTACTTTAGAATAATTTGTTTTATTCATAACTGGGTTTTTAGGGCTGTCGAAAGAACCAATTTGGAACTAGGCTCGGGTTGGGAGCGAGCCCCGGAACAGACTTCTCTAAACAGCCATCTCTAAAACCTGTCTGTCGCAATGCTTGTTATACCCTGGGAGATTTCAAACTAATATTGACCTCTTTTATTATTTTTGTTATTGAGATTTTAACGTAAATATATATATATATATATATATATATTTATCTAACCTTGATTCACCAAGCCAAAATCCACATAAAGATTGGCGCATAGAGATCCAAGCATGAAACCAAAGATTGGCCCAATCCCTTTGATTGTGTTCAGACAACCTACAGAAAAAAAACAAATCACATAGGGGATATATATATATATAGATTGAATGTAGTTATATTATTATTATTATTATTAATAATAATAATAATAATCTCACCAATGTAAAACGCAGAGTTTTCTGGCCGTGCATAATCATCTATGAACGACATTCCCAGAGGGATAATGCTGGCTTCCCCAATCCCACGCATAGTGTTTCCCAAAAGCACGATCACCCACAAGGGTGAGCTTTCAGCTTCCTCTTGTTGGCATCCTAGACAACCCATATAGTGTGAACTGTAAGGTATTGCATTTAATAATTAAAATATCCCATATGCCAAATACATCACCAGAGAAAAGCTGTTGGAGAGTTTCCTGAGAGTCGGATGAGCATGTAGAGATCACTGTGAAATTACCAGCATCATTAGTGTGGGTGGCAGCAGTATCATACTTGTACCTGTCAGGAAAAAAACAGAAACATAAACAGGACATACAGTATTTTTAATATTTACTTTAATCAAAACTCACCGGCCCATAATGAAATGAGGTGAAGCCATTAGCAGTGTTCCTATCCCCATCAGCAGAACCCCTGCTCCAATGATCTTGGGTCTGTGAAACTTAGCGCCAATGTAACTCACCAGGGTAATGACCAGCATATTACCTGGAAACAGATTACACTGTCGACAAATTGAACATTATTTCGCAGCATACTGTCGGACTCACATGAAGAGTAATTCAGTCACATCACAGCCTCAATGGTGCGACTCGCTGGCTTAAGTACTCATCTGCCTGAAGCTCTGCCCTCATTTCACACCGCACATCTCAGTTATGAAGATACATCAGTAACACGTCAGAACTTCGAATGTCAGAACTTTGCATATTAATGTTGGTATTAGTAAGTTGAAGTTGACACTTTCAGCTCTGACGTTCAATCTCTCCATTTGCGCGCACAATTATCAAAACATCCAAGTTTTTCCAACTAGGGTTGAAGAGGGGTGACGCAAGGATGAAGGGACCGTTTGGATTATGGTCAGTATGTGCAAACCAGCTTTTCACATCAGAGCTGTGTGGAAATTTCAACTTAGACATACAACTTAGAGATCAACACAAGTTCTCACATTTAGATTTTTGTTCGAGTTTTGCAACTGATTTGCCCTACCCATTTCAAAGCTGCCATTAATGATGCCAACGGTGGAGCTCGGGATCTCGAACCGCCTCTCAATCTGAGTGATGGTGCTCTTGGTGTAAGACCCCGTCAAGGTTTTAGAGAAGTAACAGAAGGCAAGAGCACTAATGAAGATCTTTTAAGAGACAAGGATAGAGAAAGCATTATTTTTATATATACGTTTCCAGAAATATTAAGTTACATCCATTATTATTAAATCAAATGATCAGCTAATAGTAGTTCTGACTTCAGGTATACGGTCTTACCTTCAGACTTGAGCAGCATTTGGTTTGAGATGTTTTCTGATGTCTGTCTGAATGTTCCGTCCTACTTGTGCCTTCCATGATGAACTATTGGCCAGGAAAGAAGGAGGAAATATAATGGAAAAGACAAGTCCGAAAATCAAAAATGGATAACCACAAATGCCAGACTTCGGAAAGCAAACTTCTTCTTCTTCTTCTGAGACTGTTTTTCTAAGTGCATCTCCTCCTAGGCCTTTCAAGCTACATCCTTCAAACTTTGGTCAAACCTTCAGACTGCTCTGACTCGGGCTGCTATATCTTTTCTAAATGATCTGACTTTCGGTTTTCCGAAAAACGACCCAGAAAATTCCCAAAAGTCCCATTGACTTTACATTGGGTCAAACTTTATGAGCTCATAACTCTGCATCAGACTGTGCAGACTAGAGTCCGGCCTCGTTCCACTCAGTCTAGCCAGTAGCCAATCACTGATGACCTTTAAACTAACTAGCCACTCCCTAGCAACCAATTTCATCACCCTAGCAACTGTCTCATAGACTTCCATTGTAAAAGACTGTTGTTGACTTAACATTGGGTCAACCTTTGTGAGCTCATAACTCTGCATCAGACTGTCCTACAGACTAGAGTCTGGCCTCATTCCACTCAGTCTTGCCAGCAGCCAATCTCTGATGACCTCTAAACTTACTAGCCACTCCCTAGCAACCAATTTCAGCACTCCTAGACTGTGACTAGCTTTTCTAGCACATGCTAATAGTTTTAACATCCCACTTACATGCTAATCTTGCTAGAAACATGCTAGCAACATGTTAGTGACATGTTAGCACTTGCTTATTCATGCTAACAACATGCTAATTCACGCATGCTAATTCATTCTAGTAACATGCTAATTTATGTC
>CAIGQQ010031223.1:847682-864974 GCA_903798035.1 Danio albolineatus | reverse complement strand
ATATTGTTTTCTTGCTACACGAACCCTAACAACGCCTTTGTGTGACAGTCACAGTACCCTTTCCCCCACCTCAAATCTGTCCTCCAGACCACTTTGTGGCTTCCTCTTCCTTATCTTTTATCTGACTTCCCCCACATTTTGTTGGACTACATCGTGCAGCTTCAGCAGGTCTTGGAGACCAGGACATCAGGAGTCTGATGCAACAGTTTTGTCATCTGTTACCTGAGACAAAATACATCCAAAATTAGCTTCATGGCTACACAAGATTTAGCTAATACATTTGTATAACACCAACCTCATAATCAGTAGAAACCTCTCAAGGGTACATGGCCTCTCACTCGACGTATTGTGGAGGTCCTGACTCAGCTCCGTAACTTCCATCTGTTTCTTAATCCACTGTTTAATTTCCGTGATTTGTTATCAACGAATATGGTGTGAAGATGGACAAGGGGAAGGTGGAAGCCATCACTTCTTGGCATCAACCTACTTCCATAAAAGAACTCCAAAGATTTGGTAACACTTTATTTCGATGGTCCATTTGCGTATCAGTAGACTGTCTACTTAATATCTGCTGATACTGACATTCAACAGACGTTTAACTGACTGTAAGAAACTTCGCAAGTACACGTCACCTTACACTAACCCCAACCTAACAGTCTACTTATAATCTAATGAGAATTAGTTGCAATGTAACTTAAATTCAACAGACGGACCATTAAAATAAAGTAAAACCAAAAGATTATTGGATAAAATAGACAAAAGCTTCAGCTATCTGAGACAGAGTAAAATGCTATTCGTGAACCATCTAATTTACCCAGGTGCACTAGATTACAGTTTATCTAAGTACACTTTGTGCACTTCCATGATGTACTTCAAGTGTTCTATTTTCGGTGACTTATTGTGAACTTAATGTACTAGAAGTTAATCTTTAATAGTACTTTAAAAGTCAGAAGTGGGCAATTTTTTTTAGACCAGAGGGCCACATCAAGTTTTACAAACCAAGTGAAGGGCCACATGTGAAATCCTTCAAAAAATAACTTTTATTTATAGCGGCAGTACGCATGAAAACTTAATATCGGACAGAAACGTGTCACATTAACACAAAACAATTTGTTTAAATTGTTACTATTAAGTCACATTTACCAGTCAAATTAATTTGCACTGCTATTTATATTTGTTTATCAATCAAACACTAATATAATCACTTATTAAATATAATAATTATAATATTAATGTAATAATTTTTACAGCGGAAGATAGAAAAGATATTGTCTAATGGAAAAAAAATCTCATATTAATACATTTACAATATTTACTATTCAGTCAAATTTACAATAATCTACAATAAATCTGCTTTTAAAATACACAGATCAATCACCCTAAAACTTGATGTAAACCTGGTCGTTCGCATTATTGACTCCATCCCAAGAAGTTCTTCATTTTCAGGCCCCGTTTACACTAATGCGTTTTCATTGTTAAAACACATGAGTTTTGCTTCGGTTACGCCATCCGTCCACACTACGCCGGAGTTGTCGAGCCCTGAAAACGGAGCGTTTTGGAAACGCTGGAGAGGCCGTGTTCATTCTAAAGCACTGCTGCTCCGTCTCAGTGTGGATGGGGGAAACGGAGACGTCTGAAAACAGAGGCGTGGCTGCTGAGATTCACTACTCGATTGGGGCTTTTGGGTCATTGCGTATCCTTCCCTTATTCGTCAAGCCCCGATCACATGACTATTACGCCACCAGAAGAAGGCATGAGTTTATGACATACAAAGTCAATGAAAAAGCACAAATATTGATGCATTTTGTGCCATGAATGTGCAGACGTCACCACAATCATGTCTTCCACGCAAGTTCAAGTAAAAACATCCCCTTAGTAAGCTAGAGCTACATTCATCGTTCAACCAGCGTTTGTTGACTAACAATAACTGAACGCCGAGCGAGACACGTGCTTCCTGTTTATACTTGAACGCGCATGCCCAGAGTGCGCGAATGGTGATATACGTTTTTGGTGGAGTAGTGTGGACTGAGATATGTTCAGAAACGCTGGGTAAAACGCACTAGTGTAAACGGGACCTCAGTCATTAACCGTCGAGTGCATTTTAATATCATTATAATATATTTAATATAGAGTGTGTTCTAATTCTACTGGTTGCGCTAAATGTATTGAATGCAATACTGCCTTCAAATGGCGTTCACTGATATTGCATCATTAATTTACTAATTCTGAAACCAAACCGGCTGGGTCAGTTTCTGTGTGGAGTTTGCATGTTCTCCCCGTGTTGGTGTGGGTTTCCTCTGAGTGCTCCGGTTTCCCCCACAGTCCAAAGACATGTGGTATAGGGAAATTGGGTAAGCTAAATTGACCGTAGTGTATGAGTGTGAATGAGTGTGTATGGATGTTTCCCAGAGATGGGTTGTGGATGTTGTGTAAAACATGTGCTGGATAAGTTGGCGGTTCATTCCGCTGTGGTGACCCCAGATTAAAAAGTGGGGTTTATTTATAAACTAATTTAGAGAGGATCACGTGCTTATGATTGAACACAGCAGGTACCACATCAGCTCCGCATAGTGCACCAATCAGACGAATCCTGACACACTATAAATTACCAAAGCTTTCTGCTCCGATCATCTTCGTCTTAAAGAATCCCCCCTTCCTCCCCAACTCCTCCCCTTCTCTGATAGGTCGGCATGGCGGCCCAGTGGTTAGCACTGTTGCCTCACAGCAAGAATGCCGCTGGTTCTGCTTCTTCCCGGGCTGGTCGGCGTTTCTGTGTGGAGTTTGCATGTTCTTCCCGTGTTCGCGTGGGTTTTCCCCGGGTCCTCTGGTTTCCTCCCAACGTCCAAAAAACATACAAAGTAAATCGACTACTTTAAATGGCCTCTTAAGGCAACTCTAGTCAGATATATCTCAGCACGTTCACAAGCGGGGGGAGCTCTCGAGACTTACCTGAGCTCAAACTCTCCTCTCGCCCTTTAAACAGGAGGGAGCCCCGGGCTCAAGGATATTCTGAGCTCAGGGCTCTCTCCCGGGACAGCATGCCAAACTAGCTTTATAATCAATCATCAGCTAAGAAGCAGCTTTAAAAACTCCCTCGCAGGCCGGATGAAAGTGCTCAGTGTGCCGCATATGGCCCGCGGGCCGTAGTTTGCTCACCTCTGTGTACTCAAGTTTACTCAACTGTGCTACTTGAGTAATTTTTTCATCAGATATTATTTTACTCTTACTCGAGTAACTTTTAAGAGTGTTACTTTTACTTGAGTAAAAATGTCCGCAAGTACTTGTACTTTTACTTGAGTTAGATTTTGGATACTCTACCCACCTCTGTTTGTACATAGAGAACTATTAACCTTATTGAATCAATGCAGTGTATGGCACCGTTAAGTTTTGTAAATTATGTTCTTGGACAATTTACAATAAATCTCAAAATGCTATATTAGTATCACTCATTCCTTTACTGTAACTTACTGCGATCCGGTGTTACAAGTAACAAGCACACTGTTACAAATGTACATAAAACACCAAGTACAACTTGACTACCCCAATTTCTTTAATAAAATGTTAATAGGTTTTATTGTCAAACACAAATCCACACACAGTAGCGTACTGCTACATTTAACACTGATAATAATGGGGAAATGATCATTAAAAATGCATATACACAACACTTTATAGCCTCCTCATGTTTTGGACCGTCGGATGGAAACCTTCGGAGTTCTGTGCCTTTGGATATTTGTTTATAGTTCAGTATTTTTCCTCTTTATCTCTATGGTGGTTATCCAGAGCAGGGAATAAGCTAATACTCGAAGACCGATGGTCAGCCCCTGAAAGAGGAACCTTATGGGGGACAAAAGTAGTTTAGTGTGAATTAGTTAAGAGCTGTCTTACGTTCTAACTATTCCGAACGTAATAGTGGAAATGTAAAACTTCCGCCAGATGCGCTCACCTGAATGTCTCGATGTCGTAGATTCTGCAGGCGCCTCTTCCGCAGGATTTCTTCAGCCCCCATTTCAGACAGGTGGAGTCAATGAGACGACCAAAGTAAATGGGAGCAGGAATGCCTCCTTTGGAAAGAAGTTGAGGGGGATGGTGGATGGGAGGTTGGGGGGGGTCAAGGCAAGAAAATAAATACACCACAAACCCACCCAAAACTCTTAAAGCTATGGTTGTTAAGGTGCTGCTAGGCAATAGCAAGGTTGTTTTTAGGTGTTGCTAGGGTGTTCTGAATGGTTGCTGAGGCATTGTTAGGCAGTTGCTAAAGTGTTTCCAGTGGTTGCTTTGCAGTTGCTAGGGTGTTGTAGGTGGTTCCCAAGGCGTTTCTAGGCGGCTCTAGGTGGTTGCTAAGGTGTTCTGAGTGGATGCTAAGGTGTTAGGTGGATGGTAGGTTCTGAGTGGTTGTTAAGGCATTACTAGGTGATTAAGGCGTTGCTAGGTGGTTGCTAGGGTGTTCTAAGTGGTTGCTAAGTTGTTTCTAAGGTGTTGCTCAGGCATTGCTAAGGTGTTGCAAGGTGGTTGTTTGGGTGTTCTAGGTGGTTGCTATGACATTGCTAGGTGGTTGCTTGCATATTTTTAAGGTATTGCTAGGCAGTCGTTAAGGTGTTCTCAGTGGTTGCTAGCTAGTTGCTAACATGAATTAGCATGGTTTAATTATGAATTATCATGTCTATAGCAAAATTAACATGTTGTTAGCATGGTTGTAGTATGAATTAGCATGTTGCTTGCATATTTTTTAGTATAAACTAGCATGCTGTTAGCATGGATTTAGTATAAATTGACATGCTGCTAGTATGTTTATAGTAAGAATTAGTTAGTTGCTAGGTGGTTGCTAAGGTGTCGCTAGGGTGTTCTAAATGGTTGCTAAGGCATTGTTGGGCGGTTACTAAAGTATTTCCAGTGATTGCTTTGCAGTTACTAGGGTGTTCTAGGTGGTTGCTAAGGCGTTTCTAGGCGGCTGCTAGAGTGTTCTAGTTGGTTACTAAGGTGTTCCTAGGCAGTTGCTAAGGTTTTTCTAGGTGGTTGCTAGGGTGTTCTGAGTGACTGCTAAGGTGTTAGGTGGATGGTAGATTCTGAGTGTTTGCTAAGGCATTACTAGGTGATTAAGGCATGCTAGGTGGTTGCTAAGATGTTGCTAGGTGGTTGCTAGGGTGTTCTAAGTGGTTGCTAAGGTGTTGCTAGGCGGTTGTTAAGGTGTTGCTAGGGTGCTCCAAGTGGTTGCTAAGTAGTTTCTAAAGTGTTGCTAGGCGGTTGCTTAGACATTGCTAGGGTGTTACAAGGTGGTTGTTAGGGTGTTCTAAGTGGTTGCTAAGGCATTGCTAGGTGGTTGCTAAGGTGTTGCTAGGTGGTTGTTAAGGTGCTGCTAGGCGAATGCTAGGTTGTTTTAAGTGGTTGCTAAGGCGTTGCTAGGTGGTTGCTAAGGTGTTCTGAATGGTTGCTAAGGCATTGTTAGGGATGGTCGATCTCCAGGAGCAGGGTTGGTCCCCCCTGGTTTATGTAGTATAACAGTATGTTGGCTTTCTCACAAGAAAATAATTACACCACAAACTCACCCAAAACTCTTATAGCTAACAGTAGCATTCCCACGGAGAGAGACTTCAGCTCAGGATCCACAATCCTGCAAGGACACGTTGTCAATAAGCACTGTGGATGTAAACTGTCATTCAAACACTTTACAAATCAACCTGTAGCTTTTATATTAGCTTGGTCTGTTTGGGCCCTTGCATTATGGGTAGGCTTTTTATGTTTATATATAATGTCAGTGTTATATAAGGTGTTTCTAGGTGGTCGATAGGGTGTTCTTAGTGGTTGCTAGGTTGTTCTGAGTGGTTGCTAAGGCATTACTAGGTGGTTGTTAAGGTGCTGCTAGGCGGTTGCTAGGTTGTTCTGAGTGGTTGCTAAGGTGGCGCTAGGTGGTTGCTTGGGTGTTCTAGGTGGTTGCTAGGTTGTTTTAGGTGGTCGCTAACGCATTGCTAAGGTGTTGCTAGGGTGTTCTGAATGGTTGCTAAGGCATTGTTATGCGGTTGCTAAAGTGTTTCTAGTGGTTGCTTTGCAGTTGCTAGGGTGTTCAAGGTGGCTGCTAGAGTGTTCTAGTTGGTTACTAAGGTGTTGCTAGGCAGTTGCTAAGGTGTTTCTAGGTAGTTGCTAGGGTGTTCTGAGTGGGTGCTAAGGTGTTAGGTGGATGGTAGGTTCTAAGTGTTTGCTAAGGCATTACTAGGTGATTAAGGCATTGCTGGGTGGTTGCTGAGGTGTTGCTAGGTGGTTTCTAGGGTGTTCTATGTGGTTGCTAAGGTGTTGCTAGGGTGTTACAAAGTCGTTGTTAGGGTGGTCTAAGTGGTTGCCAAGGAATTTTTTTAGGTGGTTGCTAAGGTGTTGCTAGGTGGTTGTTAAGGTGCTGCTAGGCGGATGCTAGGTTGTTTTAAGTGGTCGCTAAAGCATTGCTTGGGTGTTCTAAATGGTTGGTAAGGCATTGCTAGGCGGTTGCTAAAGTGTTTCCAGTGGTTGCTTTGCAGTTGCTAGGGTGTTTCTAGGCGGCTGCCAGAGTGTTCTAGTTGGTTACTAAGGTTTTGCTAGGCAGTTGCTAAGGTGTTCTGAGTGGATGCTAAGGTGTTAGGTGGATGGTAGGTTTTAAGTGGTTGCTAAGGCATTACTAGGTGATTAAGGCGTTGCTAGATGGTTGCTAAGGTGTTCAGAGCGTGTTAGGCATTAGGTTGCTAGGGTGTTCTGGTGACAGAGCGGTTGGATGAACTTGTCCCATGGCCTGCACAGCGACTATATCTAAATATTATTGAGCCACTTTGGCGCGTCTTGGAGAGGCGAGTCAGGAATCGTTTTCCTCCACCAGCATCACGTAGCGACCTGGCCACTATTCTGCAAAATCTCTCTGGCCACTGTGCAAGACTTGTACATGTCATTCCCAGCACAAATTGATGCTGTATTGGCCTACACCATACTAATGAATTATTGTAGTCTATATATTTATTATACCTTAGAGACATGGTGAGAAAGGGAACAGTGCCAATACTGTATAGAAAGAAGGCCAAAGATTGCAGTCCCAGATACAAGTAGAACATTCTGTTGCAGGTTGGATCTCGCGAACACTGTCCAAGAACTGCAGAGGAGTTGCCAACGCTCTGAATACAGCTACATTCATGAAATGTCTGACAAAAACAAGACAAAAAAAAGGGAAATACACTCACAAACATGTAATAAAAAACTGAGGGAGAGAGGGAAAGATAGATGTTCACTACATTCACCATATTCCGTCCTGCACCCTGGGTGGAATTGCAGCCCGCATGGCAAGGTGAGATGTAGGTCACTCCGTTCTCTCCACACACCGGATCCCACTGGAGGTCAGGACACCCACAGTCGGCATTGCAAGAAGGGAGTACATCACTTATTATGTCCTGAACTTCTGTAGATCTGCCACATAAACAATTCATTGTTATGTCGTACAGGTGATTTGACAATCGATTAAGCGCAATAGAGATAAAAGTACCCTTGATAGGGCACTGTAACCCCTGCCACATCTAGATTTTCACAGCGGAGACCAAAGAAAGGTATGGTCAGGAGCAACATGGCAACACCGGCAAACAAATTCACTCTTGCAGCTGCCAGCAGATCCCATTTAAACCTCTTCATCATCAACCCACTCAGGAAAATACCCACAGCCACTGACGGAAGAGATGTCACTCCTGAGTACAGCATGAATAAAAACAATCAGTTCAAACAGACTGAAAATAAAGGAAACTGCCAGTAACCATCACAGTTGTCACCTATCAGAAAGTTGGTTTTGGATGCAGTTTGTCCAAACTGCTGTTCCAGATACTTTGGCGTGTATGTTATGGTAATGGCAAAGGTGTTGAACGCCACTGTACTGTAAGCCAGGTATAACATGTAGATCTTATTGGCAAACAGTCGCTTCAAAGATGGTGGTAAATCTAGAAATTACATAAATAAGGACATTTTTAAAGAATTTGAAAGTGTTCCCCCCCATTACCAGAGGAGATGACTGAATAAGGTTACCATACCTTTGGCTATCTCTGTAAGGCTCGGTGTGGTTTTGTGCTCTTGTGGGGTGTTGTCTAGCTCGGAGGTTTGGGAGTTCTCATGTAGAGCTCTTGGCAAGAACCAGAAAGGTAAAGCAGCAAGGAGAGTCAGCAGGCCTGACACGACATAACCCAACCACCAAGCCCCAACCCAGCGAGAGTCCTGTGGTGTGATGGTCACGCTTTCTAACAAGAAGAGAAAATGTAAATAAATAATATAATTATTCAGGGTATCTGCAAAATTTAAGACCTTTTTAAGTCCTCTAAAAGGAAAATTTAAGACTTTACCTCAACTTCGAGTCAGGGAACATTGCTTGAAAAACTAGGTGGATGTCCTCATTTGAGGTGTACGAGTGATCGCGGGTTACGGTTCGAAATACCCACAGTATTTCGGCCTTAAGTGTAGCTATATTCGCAAAGCTGAAGGCGGCATTGCTTGAAGTGGACGGCTGAGAGGTCGAAGAGCTCGATGAGAACATACTTATGGGCAAAGTACTTGCCTTGCCAACACATACTTCTAGTGCTTCTCTGCAGTTACGTGTGAATCGAGTGCTTTGTGGTCCATTTTCCCCTCACCTCCCTTCATAATTACTGGCTGTTTTCTTTAGCCACCCCCCATACTTTTCGTCCCCCAATCAATTGTCATCAAACAAGCATTTGCCCATACTTGCGATTTCGCAAAATGCCGTGGTGGCGAACCATCAACGCAACGCATTCATCAATGACTTAATCGTATGTCACCTATGGAATGATGCAGGTTGCACTCACGAAGTGCTGCCCCCAAATGTTGCGCTGGTCAAAATGCGGTTGAAAAAAATAAATAAAAACGACGAGTCAGACATGAAATTTAAGATCCCACATGAAACTAAAGACCTCCTTATGGAAAATTAGAGTTCACGACATTTTTGAAGACGTTTCAAGACTTTTTAAGGACCCGCAAGGACCCTGTTATTAGATAAATACAGTGTCCATTGGGTCCATTATTATTATTATTATTTTTTATAGCTAGTTTTTAGGAGTTTTCACCCCTATTATGATATAGGACAGTGGAGATTTCAAACAGGAAAGCATTGGGAGCAGAGAGACAGGGGAAGGATCGGCAAAGGACCTCGAGCAGGGTATCGAACTTAGGTCGCCGTGAGCACATATGTCAGCCCACAGTACCACAAGGCTATTGTGGCCGACAGTCCATTGTTTATTTTGATTAAATAAATTGTTTTCCATTTAGTATGGCCCTCCAGAAATAACAGAAGATACCTGCATGTTTTCCAGAAGACAAAGTATGTACAACCCCAAATCAGAAGTAGTTGGTACAGTATTTTCACGTTTTTCATACTGTCCCAACTACTTCTGATTTGAGGTTGTACAATTCTCGTTCTTGAAATTTCAAAAGTTTTCACCCCCTGCTCTAAGTTCATCTTGCTTCCTTCTGGAGAGTCAGTGAGCATTTGAACCTGTTTTAATAGTTATGTTTGAGTCCCCGAATTGTCCCCAGTGTGAAATGATTGACCTCACAATCAAAGAGTCACTACTGGAAAAATCGCCAGCTAATTAGGAAACCATTGGTGACTTTTATCAAACACTTCCAGACAAGGGAGCAGACTAAGGCCCCGTTTATACTATTTTGTTTTAAAACGCATAAGTTTTGCTACGGTTACGCCATCCGTCCACACTACGCCGGAGTTTTCGAGCCCCGAAAACGGAGCGTTTTGGAAACGCTGGAGAGGCCGTGTTCATTCTAAAGCGCTGCTGCTCCGTCTCAGTGTGGATGGGGGAAACGGAGACGTCTGAAAACGGAGGCGTGGCTGCAGAGATTCGCTACTCGATTGGGGCTTTTGGGTCATTGCGTAACCTTCCCTTATTGGTCAAGCCCCTATCACATGACTATAACACCACCGGAAGACGGCAGACCAGCCTTCACTGTAAACAACAACATGGACACAGAAATGGGAGCGTTGTTTGCACTGTTGTCCGTTTCAGGCACTATTGTGCAGTTAAACTCTGCCTTTTTACTTCAACAGCTGCATATATTCGCAAGAGGCAAGCTACTGATCCAGCACTCGCTAATCGCTCCCGTTTCAAGCGGCATAAGCCCTAATTAGAACGGTTACACCGGGAAGAACCAGTGCCTGGTGGGACATGTTTGTAAGTGAAGCAGTTGTTTCCGAGGATTGGCATAAGAACTTTCAGATGTCCAGGTCGGGCATGATCCATCTCAGCGAAAAACTTTGTTTGTGGAAGGAGAGACGACGAGAATGTGAGCACCTGTGGATGTACTCACAAAGGTTGCATGTACCTTGTTAACAACTCGACCTCGTTGTCTGTCCACAAAAAGACCTCTCTTGCTTCCTTAGCCATCGCAGTCATCGTTCAACCAGCGTTTGTTGTTTGTTGACTAACAATAACCAAACGCCGAGCGAGACACATGCTTCCTGTTTATACTTGAACGCGCATGCCCAGAGTGCGCGAATGGTCACGTGATATACGTTTTTGGTGGAGTAGTGTGGACGGAGATATGTTCAGAAACGCTGGGTGAAACGCTAGTGTGGACGCGGATCGTTTTCGTGCTAAAACGCTGTTTTAAAACTAAAACGCACTAGTGTAAACAGGGTCTCAGACACACCCCTTGTTTCACACTTCCTGTATTCAAATCACAGCTACTATCAAGGGCAGCATGTATATGATGCTGCGTTGACTCCAGATGCAGATGACGCATCAAGCCAATGTAAAGGCGAAAATAGGCATCCTGCGACGTGATGCGCATGAATGAGGTCGCGGAAAAGACGTGATTCGCGGAAATCGCTCGAGTTCCAAAATCTAAACTTCAGCGGACATTCGCGGCATGTTAACCAATCAGGAGCTTTCTATAGTAGGGGTGTGCTTATGACTAGGGCCAGACCGAATCTGCGGACATTTTTTGCTATTTCTGCGGAGTATTTTGTTAAAAATCTGCGGATTTATGCGGAATAACTTTGGGAGTATCATAACTAAAAACTTAATGTATGAAATAAAAGTCATACCTTTTAAACTTTCATTGAATGTTTACAATGCAAATCCAATTAGATTAGCTTTATTTAGTAAACCAAGCAAGTTTCTCATATAAAATCTCTACTAAAAGACAGAAAATAGTACTTTACAAACTGTATTGTAAATAAATCATATGAATCTTTTCATATAGGTCAATATTATTACTGAAATTAATGTAAAAACTGAATAAATATAAATTTACACACATTTACACCAGTAAATAAACAGAATCAATGATGGGCTAAAAATCTGCGGAATTCTGCGGAATTCTGCGCGCGCAGATTCCGTGTGGCCCTACTTATGACGTAGCGCCTGTTGTTGGTGTCCCGGGGGAAAATCCTCCTGCCGACACTGGACAACAGCTCATCAAACTGGGCTTGGCTCAGTCGGAAAGCTCTATTATCCAGTTTCTGGAGGAGTTGATGAACTCACAGAGCTCGGTGCACCTCTGAAAGAATCTAGTAGACTCAGACACCGCTCCAAACGAATCGATGATGTTTATCAGTCTTCCTAAAGCACATAAACACAGCTATCATCACGCCGCGGGATGCCTATTCACGTAATTGCATTGACTTAACATGTAAATGATTCGCGCTTGACCCTTCTTCCACTTCTGGTGTGAACGCGGCATTACAATTTGTTCTTAACTCTTTTCCTGCTGTTCTCAACATATCTTGTCAATTATGAGACATCGCTTCCCTGCCATTGACAAGTTCATATCCATGTTTTAGGCATATTATGGGAAGGGAAGCCCTAGCATATGTCATGAGTGAGTAATGAGTAATGATTCCTGGGATGCAAAATATAAGACGATCAAAAAAAAGTGTTGATCAGATAGCATGTAAAAATTTGTTAAAAAAGAACTACCTTGGTAAATGTCAAAGTAATATGGAACTTTTACATTTTTTTTTCATTAATAACCTTTAAGGTAGATGTGCGGCGATTTATGTCGTACCTTGATTCACTGAGTCAAAATCCACATAAAGATTAGCGCATAGAGATCCAAGCATGAAACCAAAGATTGGCCCAATCACTGCAAGTGTGTTCAGACAACCTAAAGAAATGAAATGAAAATGTATCAAAAAATCACATAATGGATAAAGGTATATTGATTTGAGTGTAGTAATATTCATAATAACAATCTTCTCACCAATGTAAAACGCAGAGTTTTCTGGCCGTGCATAATCATCTATGAACGACATTCCCAGAGGAACAATGCTGGCTTCCCCAATCCCACGCATAGTGTTTCCCAAAAGCACGATCACCCACAAGGGTGAGCTTTCAGCTTCCTCTTGTTGGCATCCTAGACAACACACATAGTGTGAACTGTAAGGTATTGCGTTTACCAATTAAAATATCCCATATGCCAAATACATCACCAGAGAAAAGCTGTTGAAGAGTTTCCTGAGAGTCAGATGAGCATGTAGAGATTACTGTGAAATTACCAGCATCATTAGTGTGGGTGGCTGCAGTATCATACTTGTACCTGTCAGAAAAAAGCAAGTACTGTACAATATTTCAAATATAGATCCTAAAGAAAGCATACTTTTAAACAGTGGATCTTCATTAACTCCTTAATGTGAATATACCAAGTATAAGTATGTTTTACTCTATTCAAAACTCACTGATTCATAATGAAATGAGGTGTAGCCATTAGCAGTGTTCCTATCCCCATCAGCAGAACCCCTGCTCCAATGATCTTGGGTCGGTGAAACTTAGCGCCAACATAGCTTACCAGGGTAATGACCAGCATATTACCTGAAAGCAGATTACACTTGTAGAGCCCTGCTGATATAGGATCTGTTAAGCATTTTTGACTTTTTGATATTAAGCATTATTTTTCAACAAATTCAAGCACTTGCTGCTGCATTATAAATGCGTTTAAAATCTGAACTTGTAGTTCTTTAAGAAAAATATGATCAATCAAATAATTATAATCATTTGATATCAGGGGTGCCCAAACGTTTTCGTAAGAAGGGCCAGAATTCAAATATCATCGAGAGCCGTGGGCCAAAAATAGATATATCAAACTATATTACTTTACTATATTACTTACCGTGTGTAATTTTCAACTTAGCTTCATAATATTAATAGATAAAAAGTATTAACTAATGCAGAATAACTTTATAACGGTGTTGTTCAGTGCTGTATCCACTAGTCAAGCAGAATCTGCTTTTGCCTTGATTCACTCACCAAAGTCTCTGCATTGTCAGTCTATCCATCGGGTGACAAAATGTACATTTTAGACTAAATATGATTAATTTGAACCATTTGAATTCAGTTAACTCTTTTGTAGCTTAACAATAATAAAAAAAAT
Organism: Danio albolineatus; assembly: GCA_903798035.1. Lineage (NCBI taxonomy): Eukaryota > Metazoa > Chordata > Actinopteri > Cypriniformes > Danionidae > Danio > Danio albolineatus. The sequence goes on along the minus strand of CAIGQQ010031223.1, from coordinate 851,588 downwards.
ACTTAAAATTTGATTTTTAATCACTAAGAATCTCCAAAGAATCCTCATCAGTCTCCCTCTCTTCACACTCAGCTGATGATTGATTATAAAGCATGTTCAGCATGCTGTTCCGGGAGAGAGCCCTGAGCTCACAAGATCCTCGAGCCCGGGGCTCCCTCCCGTTTGCAGGGCGAGAGGGGAGTTTGAGCTCAGGTAGATCTGGAGAACTCCCCTGCTGTAGTAGCTGATGAACAGAAAGTGATCGCTCTTCAGAGATAACTACTTACTAGGAGCATGTCTATGGAGCCGATTTGGATGCATCAATTAACTTAAGCTGCATGTTTTTGGAGGGTGGGAGGAAACCCGGGAACCCGGGGGAAACCCACGCGAGCACGGGGAGAATGTGTAAACTCCACACAGAAACGTCAGCTGGCTTGGTAAGGACTAGAACCAGTGACGTTCTTGCTGTGAGGCAACAGTGCTAACCACTGGGCCGCCGTGCCACCCATCTAGGAGAGGAGGAGGAGTAGGGGTGGAAGGGGGGATTCTTCAAAACGAAAATGGCTGTGATATGTAGCTTAGGGTGTTTATAGTGGCTCAGGAATCGTCTGATTAGTGAATCATGAACTGAATAATGCGGGACCAGTTCTCCAGATCTACCTGAGCTCAAACTCCCCTCTCACCCTGCAAACGGGAGGGAGCCCCGGGCTTGAGGATCTTATGAGCTCAGGGCTCTCTCCCGGGACAGCATGCCAAACACGCTTTACAATCAATCATCAGCTGAGTGTGAACTCTTGAATTTACCTCCATATCCAACTCACCCATTTCAAAGCTGCCATCAATGATGCCAACGGTGGAGCTCGGGATCTCAAACCGCCTCTCAATCTGAGTGATGGTGCTCTTGGTGTAGGATCCCGTCAAGGTTTTAGAGAAGTAAGAGAAGGCAAGAGCACTAATGAAGATCTTTTCAGAGATAAGGATAAAGAAAAGATTATTATTACGTATACAATATTAAGCTACATCCATTATTATCATTACTAAATCACAAGATCAGCTAATAGTGGACATCTTTTCTTGCCTTCAGACTTGTGAAGCAGCGTTTGGTTTGCTTTGTTTTCTGTTTTCTGCCTGAAAATGTCCTTTCCTCCATGACGAACTATTGACCAGGAAAGAGAAGAAAATCCAAAAAAGCACAACTCTGGAAAACCAAAAACTGAATTAAATGCCAAACTTCGGATCCAAGAGTGTGGTCAGAGAAGCACTGGCCCCAGTTGAAATCTGCTTGAGCCCTGTAGCGACCCTGTCCTCTCAGTCTTTGCTGATTTACATGAAAGCTTGGACATGAACACCAGATTATACTGTTATTTCAGCTAGCGCATTTGTTTGGACGGTGGGGGAAAACGGAGCACCCTGAGGAAACCCACGGCAATATGGGGAGAACGTGCAAACTCCATACAGGAACAAGTTGGGACTCAAGGCAGCGATCTTCTTGCTGTGAGGCGACAGTGCTAACCCCTGAGCCACCGCATCGCCCATTCACATGCCACCTCTTATGAAAATTACATGCTCTTGAGAAAGGTTTGAGTCTCCTGGAAGTTCCAGGAGTCTCCCGCATATGCACAGAGACTCCCGGATGCCCACAAACGAATGGTAATCTCACGGAAATAACGTCTTTCTAGATTTTCCGTTTTTTTTAGAACGTTACGTATTGAGGAATATTTCTCGAGTAACGATAGTAGGCTAAATTGTGCGCTCGTAAACAGCATGATGCTAATTTACCTCCTGATAATTGTCGAAAGAGCATATTGGTTGATATTGGAGTTTTACGTGTGGCGTTGACTCCTGCCCATAGTTACTACTTTCAATCGATCACGTTTTGTCTAGTGATGGGTCGTTCTTGAACGATTCGTTCATTTTGAACGAATCTTTAATATGACTCGGGAACGACGAGTCCTCTCAGGGAGTGATTCGTTCATCCGCGCATGCGCAGATTGCGCACAGATGTGCAGGTTTCGTTCATTTTTCAAGTCTTTTAATTCATTCATCACGCGAAAGACAAAAGCCAATCGTATGCGTTTAGAGCCGGAAAGAGATTGGATCCGTTCATGTATCGAGTCCTCTGTTTGAGTCACTCGGTCATCACATGAAAGACAAAAGGCAATCATATACATTTAGAGCCGGAAAGAGATTTGATCTGTTCACCTCCTGAGTCCTCGGTCCGAGTCGTTCAACACGTGAAAGACACAGAAGACAATTGTATGCATTAAGAGCCGGAAACAGATTTGATCCGTTCACCCCCCGAGTCCTCGGTCTGAGTCGTGTCTCTTTACATTTTGTCACATGATGAACGAACCAGAAAACTGGAAAGGTGAACTAGTCATGGCTCCTTTGGGCTCAGACTGTGTACATTGGTTGAGATTATATGGACTGTCCGTGTGACGTGAACGAACCACTGAAATTTGAAGACATGAAGAGGTGAGCTGAGCAAAGAGGCAAAAATATCTTCATAGACAAAAGAGCAGGCAAACAGTGAATGATTATTATGATTATGATATTATGAAATTATGATTTTCTCTTATAGCATTCTATTTATGACTTGTTTGTAGTGTGATCAACATTTGGGCTAGTTGTACATGTGTTTGGAAGCAATTCGTAACAGTTTAATAATATATTGGCAAATTGAGCGAAATGAACGAAATGACTCGAAAAAAGATTCGTTCATCTCGATGAACGAGACTTAAAGATCCGAGTCAGTAAAATGATCCGAACTTCCCATCACTAGTTTTGTCCCTTTTCAGATTTCTATTGGTTGATTTGGTGACGTCAGACTTTTAAAACAGATGGAAGCGGACTTCTCGCTGACGCTCATTCCTTGACGCCACCCCAGTTTCTGACAGCTTTTAGGCCCGTGCACACCTAGACGTAATTTTCTCGCAATTTCGGTCGACGCTCATGCCTCATGACTAAATAAAGGGCGCCAATGTGATCGTGCACATCAACGAGCAAAACGCCGTGTTAAAACTGTCTCCGCCAATCAGATTGGCACTTTTGTTCACGTGTATGGAGCTGCTGAAGTTACAGTAAACACCCCTTGGAGGCGCTCAAGCGCAAAACTGTCAATGCGAGCGCACATTGAAGAAGACGCCCAGAGGCGATATGAACGTGGAGCTGCTTACTGCACTAGTATCCGAACGAAAAGTGCTGTATTATAAACGAGACATCGACATTGTTTGAATCGCCAGTGACTTCAGCAAAGACCACAGAATCACTATTGATCGGTGATCAAAGCTCTTTGACAACAAGCGTGTCGACTTTCTCTCTTCTACTGTGTTTTCAAGTGGGTGTCAGAAGCCTTAAAGTTGTGTAGCGCCACCCTGTGCATCGGGGTGATATTATATTGTATGAACGTGATATTATATTGTACAAACATGACATTATATTGTAAGAACGTGATATTATATTGTACGAACGTGAAAAGTATATTGTACAAACGTGATATTATATTGTACAAACGTGATATTATATTGTAAGAACGTGAAAAGTATATTGTACAAACGTGATATTATATTGTACAAACGTGATATTTTATTGTACAAACGTGATATTATATTGTAAGAACGTGATATTATATTGTAAGAACGTGATATTATATTGTACAAACGTGATTTTATATTGTAAGAACGTGATATTATATTGTACAAACGTGATATTATATTGTACAAACGTGATATTATATTGTAAGAACGTGATAGTATATTGTACAAACGTGATATTATATTGTAAGAACGTGATAGTATATTGTACAAACATGATATTATATTGTACAAACGTGATATTTTATTGTACAAACGTGATATTATATTGTACAAACGTGATATTTTATTGTACAAACGTGATATTATATTGTACAAACGTGATATTATATTG
>CAIGQQ010031223.1:829406-847100 GCA_903798035.1 Danio albolineatus | reverse complement strand
TGTACGAACGTGATATTATATTGTACGAACGTGATATTATATTGTACAAACGTGATATTATATTGTAAGAACGTGATATTATATTGTACAAACGTGATATTATATTGTACAAACGTGATATTATATTGTACGAACGTGAAAAGTATATTTTACAAACGTGATAATGCTCAGATTTTTTTTTTACCTGGGTGGCAGCTCTACGCTTCCGCAATATATATATATATATACACAAACACACACACACTTTACCCAATATACATAAAGATCTGGTCCAGGTACATTTGCTTATATGAGAGCTAAAGTGGTAATGTGCCGATTCTTTATAGCAAAAAGTATTACCAAATTGCTGCATAAAGCAAAACCCTGGTAACATTTCGACCTTTATGAACATTCTTACCATATTATGCTAATCCTGTCTTACAGTTAATAATAATAAATAACAATACTCACATGTCCAGAGTCGTCTTCACATTGAGAGGCAGTAGATTAGTTGTTGAAAACCTTTCTGTTGTCCCCAAAACCTTTCTGTTTGCTCAGAGGTTTTTTACTAATCTTTATGTAGTAATGAGAACTTCTTTAACCTCTTTGTCGCCCGAGGGGAAAAAGCACATTCACATGCGGTAGGTTTAAACCAAGTCATTTACATTTTCATGTAAATTTGAAGGAGCAGTAATTATCTTTGCATGCATGCATGCATTTTCGTATGTATTCCTTTGGGGAAATGGAAACGTCTAGTTGCTCAGTATAATCTAACGTTAAAACATATAAGCTAAAATTCAATGTTCAAGGTCTATTTATTGTGATTTTGCTCACAGCTGTCACGTATGCATTATGTTAAACCGACCGTTTCGAGTTCTTTCATGCTCAGTTTTTCACACAGCTATGGTGAAATCGATTCAAACGGATTCTATTTACTGTGCTTTCAGTGTAGAACGCTCAAAATAACATAGCCGTCCCAGAACATCCCATCTAAAAATCTGACACGACGTACTGTGCAATCGATAGCATCAGGTCAGGACGCACAGACTACAATGCTCTTCACAATCGCAGATTACAGTCAACTGTACTTAGATTTAACCACAGGGGGGAAATAGCAGCGGTTATTGAAATTCAGTGAACTAATATCCACTCCAACCAGTTTATGCAAAAACCTAACCGAAGAACAAAGTGAAACTATCCCCCCCCATAAGGCATAGTACACCCAAACTCTCCATTTACCTCAATTGGTATTACGAGTTTCTTTGGTCACACTTTATTTTAATGGTCCGTTTGTTGAATTTAAGTTACATCGCAACTAATTCTCATTAGATTATAAGTAGACTGTTAGGTTGGGGTTGAAGCTTTCAAGTTTTCACTTGAAGCCACATCTCTACAGCGTGGGGTTTAGCACTGTTGAAATATCTAAACAATTCCATGCGTGCTTCATAAAAAAGGATTTTCTTCGAGGTTTAACATGTTAGCAGTTTATTGGATACGTATGAATAATTGGGATGCCACGGTGGCATTGTGGGTAGCACATTCGCCTCATGGGCAAGACGATCGATGGTTCGAGCCCCGGCTGGGTCAGTTGGCATTTCTGGAGTTTGCATGTTCTCCCCGTGTTGGCGTGGGTTTCCTCCTGGTGCTCCGGATTCCCCCACAAGCCAAAAGACATGTGGTATAGGGGAATTGGGTAAGCTAAATTGTCTGTTGTGTATATGTGTGAATGAGAATATATAGGTGTTTCCTAGTGATCAGTTGCTGCTGGAAGGGCATTATTCCGCTGTGGCGACCCCAGATTAAAAGAAAATGAATGATTGATTACAACATTACATATTATAATTTAAGATAAAAATGTATAGATGAAATTACATAGGGGTAGGGATCAAGACACCACTACTACACCTGTGAACACCATCATATGTCCTCACTACATCGCACAAGTTGTTTTGCACTGTATTTGGACTTTAAAGTAACGTTATCAGAATTTAAACTATGTTGTGGAATAGCGTCCACTGGTTTTTATAAGGCACAAAGGGATTAGCGTTAGCAAAATTTAACGTTTTTTTACATTATATGAAAGCCAGTTTGAACGTAATAAAACAAGTACGGTGTTACCGTCATTGTACATAACACACCAAATACAACTGGACTAGCTTTATTTCATCAATCACATTTTTATCAATTCTATTGTCATGAACAAATCATGCAAATGCATTTTACCAATAAATATTGGTAACGCTTTCTTTTACGACCCGCAAAGTACCGCGTAAGTACAGTGAAATAACGATGTACTTTTCTGTACGTATAGTATAAGTATAATAAACGTACGTGTAGGTATAAGGGAACAAATGCTTGGGTAATAAGGGGGTTACAACCAGATATGCAACACGCAAAGTACCGCGTAAGTATATTGATTTTACAGAGTACTTTTCTATAAAGTGAAAAGGAACAAACGGGTAATGTTTGGGTAATAAGGGGGTAACAACCAGATATGTAATGCTTGGGTAATAAGGGGGTAACAACCAGATATGCAACACGCAAAGTATCGTGTAAGTATATTGTTTTTACAGTGTACTTTTCTATAAAGTGCAAAGGAACAAACCATAATGTTTGCTTAATAAGGGAGTGACAATAAGATATTCAACACGCAAAGGACCGCGTAAGTATACTACACTTTCCTTTAAATATTGTATACACATAAAGAATGATGCAAGGGTGGCAACAACCTAATGCAACCTGCAAACACCTTCGTAAGTACATTAGTAATAGTACCCTTATTCAGTGCTTGGGTTTTATATGGGGTGTTTAGTAAATAAACGGTTTACCCTTTTAAATAAAAAGGTTTACCCTTTAACTACAGGGAACAAGGAGGGGACAATGCTTCACTTTATTTTACAACCCACAAATGCTGTATTTACCCTTTAACTACAGGGAACAAGGAGGGAAGAAGCTGGACTTCAACGCACAAGTGTTTATTTGAACAGTAAGAACAGAGAAAACTGCATCAGCATTTTTAATTGATTGAAGGCCAAATTGCACACTACATTTTTCTATAAAAACATCAGCAATAGTTTCACTGAAATGCAACAGTTGGTTACCCCCAGATGTACTTTGCGTGTTGCATATCTGGTTGTTACCCCCTTATTACCCAAGCATTACATATCTGGTTGTTACCCCCTTATTACCCAAACATTACCCGTTTGTTCCTTTGCACTTTATAGAAAAGTACACTGTAAAATCAATATACTTACGCGGTACTTTGCGTGTTGCATATCTGGTTGTAACCCCCTTATTACCCAAGCATTACAGTTTGTTCCCTTATACCTACACATACGTTCATTATACTTATACTATACGTACAGAAAAGTACACCGTTATTTCACTGTACTTACGCGGTACTTTGCGGGTCGTAAAAGAAAGCGTTACCTAAATATTTTAACACACACATTTATAAAATCATCATGCACAATTGAACCACTATTTCGCTCAACTTGTTTATGCATGTACATTTAACACTGATAATAATGCAAAAACTAGTGCATGAAGTGCACTTAAAACACCACAGATCATTATTTTATAGTCTTCTCGTGTTCGGGATCATTGGATGGAGACTTTTGGAGTTCTGTGTCTTTGGACAGTTGTTTATCATTCTCCATTTTCCTCTTTATCTCTATGGTGGTTATCCAGAGCAGGGAATAAGCTAATACTCGAAGGCCGATGGTCAGCCCCTGAAAGAGGAACCTTATGGGGGACCAAAAATAGTTTAATGTGAATTAGTTAGAGATTTAAACTATGCAGAATAGAATGGAGACATAATAGTTTAGCTCACCTGAATGTCTCAAGGTCGTAGATTCTGCAGGCACCTCTTCCACAAGATTTATTCTGGCCCCATTTCAGACAGGTGGAGTCAATAAGAGCACCAAAGTAAACGGGAGCAGGAATGCCACCTTTAAAAAAAGTTAAATCACATTATAAACAATGCTGTACCTGGCCTGAATGGGGGTTTAAGACAAGAATATATATATACATAAATACTATATCTTACAAACTCACCCAAAACTCTTACAGCAAACAGCAGCATTCCCACAGAGAGAGACTTCAGCTCAGGATCCACAATCCTGCAAGAACATGCTCTCAATAAGCAATTTGGCATAAACTTTCTATTACCAATGTAACCCCACCGGTTCTAGACCACCAAACCGGCGACTCTCCACATGGGAGTCGGTTGCTCTTACAAGGAGGCTAAAGACCATGGCCTCTAGTGTCTGTCACTAGAGCACCTTTTCGGGTTCGAAGGAGTGAGGTTTACCTGCACAGCACTCCCCCCTAAACTTTTCTCACATCGGAGTCATGGCACCAATGTAACCCCACCGGTTCTAGACCACCAAACTCACTCTGGGCTGGTATCAAACCGGCGACTCTGCATGGGAGTTAGTTGCTCTAACAAGGAGGCTAAAAGTCACGGCCACCAGCGTCTGTCACTAGAGCACCTTTTCGGGTTCAGAGGATTGAAGCTTACCTGCACAGAACTTCCCCCTAAACTTCTCTCTCATCCGGGTCATGGCACCACTGCAACCCCACCGGTCCTAGACCACCAAACCAACTCTGGGCTGGGATCAATCCGGCGACTCTCCACATGGGAGTCAGTTGCTCTAGCAAGGAGGCTAAAAACCATGGCCTCTCGCGTCTGTCACTAGAGCTCCTTTTCGGGTTCGGAGGAGTGAGGTTTAACTGCACAGCACTTCCCCCTAAACTTCTCTCCCATCAAGGTCATGGCACCAATGTAACCCCACCGGTCCTAGACCACCAAAGCCACTCTGGGCTGGGATCAAACGGGCGACTCTCCACATGGCAGTCGTTTGCTCTAACAAGGAGGCTAAAGACCATAGCCTCTAGTGTTTGTCACTAGAGCACCTTTTTGGGTTCGGAGGAGTGAGGTTTACCTGCAAAGAACTTCCCCCTAAACTTCTCTCTCATCCGGGTCATGGCACCACTGCAACCCCACCGGTCTTAGACCACTAAACTCGCTCTGGGCTGGGATTAAACCGGCGACTCTCCACATGGGAGTCAGTTGCTCTAACAAGAAGGCTAAAGACCATGGCCTCTAGAGTCTGTCACTAGAGCTCCTTTTCGGGTTCAGAGGAGTGAGGTTTACCTGCACTGCGCTTCCCTACCTGACCTCTGTTACACTTTTTGGGAGTATATCTCATCTGTGGCATGCTGTTCGATTTTTGGAAGTGTTTAATCTTTAGTTTTGTGTTGGGGTTGTGTGTAGCACATGGCTCTTGTTTAAATGTGGTCACATGCTTTCATGTTTTGTTTCATGTGAACACTTGTTTTATAAGTGTCTTTATTGTCTGAGTGTTCTTGTCTGGCTTTACTTGAGCACATGGCTTTGTTTTTGTCACTTTGTTCAATGTTCTCTATTGTCTATTGACTAGTCTAGGGGTCACCTGGAGGGCAGGTGTCCAGCAGAGTTGAGCTCCAACTCTATTTAAACCCACCTGAACAAGCTAATCAATGTCTTAATATGTATACTTGAAACTTCCAGGCATGTGTTGAGGCGAGTTGGAACTAGACTCTGCAGAGACACTGGCCCTCTAGGACGGAGGTTGGTAACCCCTGGTCTAGTCCATCCTATCTTGTTATAACGTTTGTCTTAAATCAGTTCACCTTTGTTTCTTGATTTTGCTTCCTTGTGTTTGCTGTCCTGTGCCAGTTCATTGTTGTTGTATTCCTGCATATTTGCCCTTGCCTTTTCTTGCCCTGTATAGTCTTGCCAGCCCAGTCAAGTGAAGTTTAATTTTCTGGGTAATGTTTTTTTGTGTGTGTGTCATCACAGCGTTCACAACAGCTGTTTGACCTAGGCTGTGTACATTGTATCAGTAGGTAAAATTCAAACAGATGCCTCATTTGTTCATCTGTCATGTTGAACTTTCTCTTTCTCACTCTCCTTCCCTTTCTCACTCACCGACACTCAGTGACATCATTTCCACCAATGCATTCAAGTAGCTGTTAAGCTACATGAATTAATTAGCATTATTAAACCTAGGAGAACACTCTAACAGTTTGTTTCGTAAGATAACAGCTCAACCCTGTTCCTGGAGATCTACCTTGCTGCATAGTTCAGCTCCCATCCTGACCAAGCACACCTGAACCAATTAATTGGAACCTCAACAGCACTTGATAATTACAGACAGGTGTGTTTGATATGGGTTGAAGCTGAAATCTGCAGGAAGGTAGATCTCCAGGAACACCCCTGATGTAAAGGTTCAATTGGCAATAGCAACAAGGCTAGAGCAAATTATGCTTTCTCCAGCAGTGATCGGCAGAGTGATTTTCGCAATCTTGTTGGTGGCAGTGTGGACGTACAAGTAAGGCTTTCTGTTTATGCTTGGGAACATAAAAACATATTTTTTTAAAGAAAGAAGTTAAACGGGACCTCAAAGACATGGTGAAATAGGGAACCATGCCAAGACTGTACACAAAGAAGGACAAAGATTGCAATCCCAGATAAATGTAGATCATTCTGTTGCAGTTGGGATCTCGTGAACACGGTCCAGGAACTGCGGAGGAGTTGCCAACGCTCAGTCCCCAGCTCTGAATACAGCTACAGCCATGGAATGTCTGACAAAAACAAGACAAAAAAATGGATATGTAATAAGAACTGAAGGAGAGAGGGAAAGATTGAAGTTCACTACATTCACCATATTCCGTCCTGCACCCTGGGTGGAATTGCAGCCCGCATGGCAAGGTGAGATGTAGGTCACTCCATTCTCTCCACACACTGGATCCCACTGGAGGTCTGGACACCCACAGTCGGCATTGCAAGAAGGGAGTGCATCGCTTATTATATCCTGAACGTTCGTAGATCTGCCACATAAACAATTCATTGTCATGTTGTCTGACAGTGTGCAAGTAATTTGAAAATTAACAGATTGAATAGGTGTAAAGAGATAAAAGTACCTTTGATAGGGCACTGTAACCCCTGCGACATCTAGATTTTCACAGCTGAGAGCAATAAAAGGTATGGTCAGGAGCAACATGGCAACACCAGTGTACAAGTTCACCCTTGTAGATATCAGCAGATCCCATTTAAACCTCTTCATCATCAACCCACTCAGGAAAATACCCACAGCCACCGCTGGAACAGATGTCACTCCTGAGTACAGCACAAATAAAAACAATCAGTTTAAACAGACTGAAAATAAAGGAAACTGCCAGTAACCATTATGGTTGTCACCTATCAGAAAGTTGGTTTTGGATGCACTTTGTCCAAACTGCTGTTCCAGATACTTTGGCGTGTATGATACCCCTATGGCAAAGTCGTTGAACGCCACTATACTGTGAACTAGGTACAGAATGTAAATCTTGTTGGTAAGCAGACGCTTAAAGGATGATGGAAAATCTAGAAAAGAAGTAAATGAGGACATTTTTTAACAATATGAAAGTGTTTTTTTTTCAATTGTCAGAGGAGGTGACTATCTAAAATTGCCATACCTTTGGCTATCTCTGTAAGGCTCTGTGTGGTTTTGTTCTGTTGTGGGGGCTGGTCTAGCTCAGGGGTTTGGGAGTTTTCAGGTAGAGCTCTTGGCAAGAACCACAAAGGAAAAGCAGCAAGGAGAGTGAACAGGCCAGCCACCGCATAACCCAACCACCAAGCCCCAACCCAGCGAGAGTCCTGCGGTGTGATGGTCACACTTTCTAATAATAATAAGAGAATATGTAAATAAATAATATAATTATTTATCTAGCATTCATTTATTTATTATTTTTTTATTTAGCAACAAAGGTTCCAAATGCAGCATATTTGTTAGAAAGAATGGTCTGCAGGCAGAGGTCAAAACAGAAGAAAAACAGCGTTGGTAAAGAAAATTCAAAAAAATAATCCATAACACAGGTAAAGGTCAAGGCAGGCAGTAATCAATCAAAAACCAAGAAAAAGTCCAGTTATAAAAACATACAGGGCAAACCATGAAAACAAGGAACACTAGCACACTGATCAATACTGAGCAAATAATGAGTGTGTCTGTGGTGTTAAAATAGTGTCTGTAATCAACAAGGATAATCTACAGCTTTTTGTGTAATCAAGGGGTGATCTGAAACTGGTGTGTGAGTGCTGGGTATGATGGGATTTGTAGTTCAGTAGAATGACAGAGATTGTTCTGGAGCTGCGGAGGGCCTGGGGCATGGATCTGCAGTAGAATAGGGGGCTCTGGGTCAGCAGGCTTGGGAGGATCTGGTGCCTGCCATTTTGGGGGAATTCAGGAGGATCTGGCGCCCATCATTTGGCAGATTCAAGAGAATCTGGTGCTCACCATTTATGAAATTTAAGAGGATCTGGCACCCAGCATTCGGGATAATCAGGAGGATCTGCGTGCTTCTATCCATTTGTGGGATTCAAGAGGATCATGAGCTGACACTGGAACAGCTAAGAAAAATCATAAGCACGTGATCCTCTCTAAATTTGTTTATAAATAAACTTCACTTAGTGTCATCATCAGAGGAGGTGCCGAGTGAAAATGTGTTTTGAACCAGGAATGCAATACCTAGTTCAACCAATGGGTGTCGAACTCACATACTGCACCTTTAAGTGACTTCTGGGTCTCCTGGCAAGCAAAATCATACATTTTTTTTGTTAATGTCCTGTAAAGTAGCTGCATACCAATTCCTATCTCACCTTGATTTACTGAGTCAATATCCACATGAAGATTAGCACATAGAGAACCAAGCATGAAACCAAAAATTGGCCCAATCACTCCGATTGTGTTCAGACAACCTACAGAAAAGAAAGGAACATCGATCAAATCAGTATTAGACAAGAATAACACAATTAAACACATCATGCGGTTTTGAAATGTTTTTTCTTTTTAATCATTATTATGGGAACCCAACCCATACTCCCCAGAATAACTGAAATTTACCAAAAAGTCATTAAGCCATTTCTAAAATTTGGGGACCGCAGGGAACTACAGTGAGAGCCAGTCTCTACAAATGGCAAAAACATGGAACAGCTGAGAACCTTCCCAGGAGTGGCCGGCTGACCAAAATTACCCCAAGAGTTCAGCGACACCTCATCGGCATTGGTTAGCATGGTAAGTGTTCATGACTCCACCATAAAAAGACACTGGAACATAGAGAATTGTCTCAGCTTTGCCATAAAACATCTTGATGAATCCCAAAGACCATTGGGAAAATACTCTGTGGGCTGACAAAACTGAGGCAAAAGTTGAAATTTTTGGAAGGTGTCTGTCCCATTATGTATGGCGGAAAAGTAACACGACATTTCAATGTCCGGTCATTTCAAGTTGAAGCAAACTTGGGTTCTGCAGCAAGACAATTATTCAAAGCACACTACCAAGTCCACTTCTGCATGGCTGTAGAAAAACAAAACAAAGACTTTAAAGTGGAGTCAAAGTCCTGACCTGAATCCAATTGAGATGTTATGGCATGACAAAAAAGTGCTTCATATTCAAAAACCCTCCAATATGGATGATTTACAATTCTACCAAGATGAGTGGGCCAAAACTCCCAGAGGGATGAACCACATCCAACAGGAGTAACTGTGGATGCAAGAGGAAACTGTCTGAAAGGGAAGTCCAGGTGCTACCACATAAAACCACATCTGCCAAACCACCTGTTTCCACCAAATCTGTTTATCGGGAGCTCCACAGGGTCAACATACATGGCCAAGGTGCTATAGCCAAACCTTTGGTCGCTCATGTCAATGGCAAGTGTCAGTTTCATTGGTGCCTGCATCGAAAATCTTAGGCTGTGGGCAGTGAAACATGTTTTGTTCTCTGATGAGTATACCTTCACTATCTTTCCCACAACCAGGAGAGTTACATTGTGGAGAAGCCCCAAAGAAGCATCCCATCCAGACTGTTACATTCCCAGAGTGAAGCATAGGGGTCAATCAGGGATGGTTTGGGCTGCAATATCAGAGCATTCTCTAGTCCCAATACTTGTGCCAGATGGGTGTATCACTACCAAGGACTATCGAACCATTCTGGAGGACCATGTGCACCCAATGGTTCAAACATCGAATCCTGATCGCAGTGCCGTGTATCAGGTTGATTATGCACCAATACACACAGCAAGACTGGTGACCGAGTATCTTCCATGGCTTGCACAGTCACCAAATGTATATTTCATTAAGCCACCTTGTGGTGTTTTGGAGGAGCGAGTCAGGGAATGTTTTCCTCAACCAGCAATACGTAGTGACCTGGACCCTATTCTGCAAGAAGAATGGCTCAAGATCCCTCCAGCCACTGTGCAGAACTTGTGTCTGTAATTCCAGCCTGATCTCACGAGAAAATGTAAGCATTTTACGCTTTGCCAGTTTAGTGGCTAATTCGTACGAATTTGTACGAGTTCAGTCGTACGAAAATGAACAATTTAAAAAAGGAGGCGTGGCACCCAACCCCACCCCTAAACACAACAGTCATTGGTTGATGAGCAAATCGTACTGAATTGTATGAATTACATCATACGAATTCATTCGAATTAGCCACTAAATAAAAAGTTACGAATTGCTGTAAGATAGCGTTGGTAATTCCCAAGACAAATTGATGGTGTATTTGCCGCAAAAGGAGGCCCTAGAGCAGTGGTTCTCAAACTGTGGTACGCGTACCACTAGTGGTACGCAGGGTTCCGTCTAGTGGTACGCGGAGGAACTGCTGAATAATTAAGGTTAAAATATGAACACTTTTAACCCTTTAAACACGTACGATAACACTGATATGATCAGTAAATTGAGTTTAATGGGCTAAACCTTTTATTTTCATTTACATTTTTCAATGTTTGTTATGTATTCTGTCGTCTGAAGCTAATTTTCTCCCCATATATGTAACAGTTGTCGGGCACGTATCCTGTGTTTTTAAACTCCAGTGTTGACAGGTGTAGTTTAATCACTTGCAGTAAGCAGATCTAAACATGCAAATCCAATTCATATATTTAATGTTTTCAAAGATATAATTTCAAAGATATACAACCGAGTCATATATAAATTCAAAATTCATCAAAAAGAGTTAATATAGCCATACAATGACATATGACCTATATTTCAAGAGTTCGCCCTTGCCGATGATTGATTATAAAGCGTGTTTGGCATGCTGTTCCGGGAGAGAGCCCTGAGCTCGTCGGATCCTCGAGCCCGGGGCTCCCCCCTGTTGCAGGGCGAGAGGGGAGTCCGAGTTCAGGTAGGTCTCGAGAACTCTCCTGCTTGGCGAATGTAGATTATGAATGACTCTGGAGGGTGTATGCTGAATTATACGCTTATCTATGCCGATTTAGTTTGCCAATTTACTTATGTTACAAGTTTTTGGTCTGTGGGAGGAAACCGGAGTGCCCGGGGGAAACCCATGCAAACACGGGGAGAACGTGCAAACTCCACACAGAAATGCCGACTTAGCCAGGTAAGATCTGAGCCAGTGACATTCTTGCTGTGAGGCAATGGTGCTAACCCAGGGGTGTCCAAACTCGGTCCTGGGGGGCCGGTGTCCTGGAGAGTTTAGCTCCAACCCTGATCAAACACACCTGAACCAGCTAATCAAGCTCTCACTAGACACACTAGAAACTTCCTTGCAGGTGTGTTGAAGCAAGTTGGAACTAAACTCTCCAGGACACCGGCCCTCCAGGACCAAGTTTGGACACCCCTGTGCTAACCATTGGCCTCCGTGCTGCCCTGATGAGGAAAGGGGAGGAGTAGGGGTGGAAGGGGGGATTCTTCAAGATGAAGATGGCTAAGGTAAGATACTCCGGTTATTTATAGTGATTTAGGAATCGCCTGATTGGTGAATCACGCATTAGCTAATGAGGATCAGCTGCTATCAATCTTAAGCGCGTGCTTCTCTCGAAATTAGTTTATAAATAAACTTCACTCATGATGTCTAAGGAACTTTTCAGGTTGAATAGACTACTATAATACTTTACATTGAAGTACAGCAGCTTTTCTAAGAACAGTGCCATTTTTAATTAACTTTTAAAAGCACATTTTAGTTTAAATGTCGACATTTTATTTATTTTTTACCTGTAAGCACAGTCCGGTGTTAATGTTCAGACTATTTATAATTGTTAAAGTGGCTGACAATAATAAACATTCATAATAACATGAATTAGCTTGCCTTGTTTAGGCTTAATTAGGCCTATACGCTACTGTATTTCAATATTGATCGTTATGGTGGTACTTGAAGAGACAGTTTGTTTCCAAGGTGGTACTTGGTGAAGCATAGTAATGAATTATTGTCGTCTAAAACCAATTGTTTCGTTGTCCAACCTTTGTAGTTTTTGATTTAGTTTTCCCTTAATACCAACCTTAATTTCAAAACTCCATTATCTTAGACTGATATTTAAAATTGTTGGATGATCTAAGATATTAAAGTGTGACAAAAATGCGAAGAAATCCGAAATCAGTAAGAGGACAAACACTGTAGTCCACTGTAGTCATATTGATTTGAGTGTAGTAATATTAATAATAATCATCTTCTCACCAATGTAAAACGCAGAGTTTTCTGGACGTGCATAATCATCTATGAACGACATTCCCAGAGGGACAATGCTGGCTTCCCCAATCCCACGCATAGTGTTTCCCACAAGCACGATCACCCACAAGGGTGAGCTCTCAGCTTCCTCTTGTTGGCATCCTAGGACAACCCATTTAGTGTGAACTGTAAGGTATTGCGTTTAACAATTAAAATACCCCAAATTCCAAATACATCACCAGAGAAAAGCTGTTGAAGAGTTTCCTGAGAGTCGGACGAGCATGTAGAGATCACTGTGAAATTACCAGCATCATTAGTGTGGGTGGCAGCAGTATCATACTTGTACCTGTCAGAAAAAAGCAAGTACTGTACAGTATTTCAATTATAGATCCTAAAGAAAGCATACTTTTAAACAGTGGATCTTCATTAACTCCTTAATGTGAATATACCAAGTATAAGTATGTATTACTGTATTCGAAACGCACCGGCCCATAATGAAATGAGGTGAAGCCATTAACAGTGTTCCTATCCCCATCAGCAGAACCCCTGCTCCAATGATCTTGGGTCTGTGAAACTTAGCACCAACATAGCTTACCAGGGTAATGACCAGCATATTACCTGGAAGCAAATTACACTCTCAACAGGTTATGTGTTATTTTATACCATCTATCCAAAAAAAAAGCCCTCAGCCCTCATTTCACACTGCACCTCAGTGCATCTCAACTCACCCATTTCAAAGCTGCCATCAATGATCCCAACTGTGGAGCTCGGGATCTCGAACCGCCTCTCGATCTGAGTGATGGTGCTCTTGGTGTAAAACCCCGTCAGAGATTTCGAGAAGTAACAGAAGGCAAGAGCGCCGATGAAGATCTTTTCGAAGAAATATGTTTGTTAATATTTTTACAGCCAGTATTTTATCGAATGATCAGCTAATAGTAGTTCAGACTTCAGGAATATGGTCTTGCCTTCAGACTTGAGGAGCAGCATTTGGTTTGAGATGTTTTCTGACTTCGGCCTGAGTAATCCATCCCATATGGGCTGCCGTAAACGATGAACTATTGGCCAGGAAAAAGGGAGAAAATCCAGCAATAATAGTGTTAGTGCCACTCTTACCCAGCTAACATTGCAGAGTGGGTCCAATGTGGGCCTCATATGGGCTTAAAGGCAAAGTTCACACCTAAAACTGAAAATTCTCCTTCTAACTTATCATCTTTAAACTCATTAAGGCATGGAACCACTTGAGGGACACTAAATAGTGAGTTTTGAGTGAACTATCTCTAGAAAGCATGGGCCCCAAATGGGTTTGTTCACAGGTTCCACATGGGGCCTATCTGAATTACCTCATATAAATCTCACATATAATCTGATTGGGTCTAATGTAGAGCCATACCTGTCAACATTGGGATGTGAAAATAATCCCCCCCCACCCCCCAAAAAAGAAACAGTTCAGATAATTAACATTAATAAAGAAATAGTATTATCTATTCTCATTAACCCTTTTCTTCACCGTATAACTCACACGTTCTGAATAAAGAGCAGCGAATGAATCTCATTTATTATGATTTTTCGTTTGATTACATTAAATAACAGAGGTGTCGCTTTAAAATACATTATAATAACATTATAATTAAAGTATTCAATTGCTTTCCTAACGTTTTATGCTAATTTAGGACAAAATCTGTTGTGTTTGGAAAAAAAACCCATTAAGATCGACATCTTTAGACGTTATTATTATTAATTTTGTGTATATGTCTGTTCAAACACGCACCCAAAACCCAGTCTCCACTTTCGCTCAGATCACATGTACAGAATGGGTTTGGGAAACAGCGTCTGTTTATCACTATGGAGCGCGTCTGACAGTCACGCACCGCTTTATGACTGTACTGAGGATTGCATAGCGACGGCACCTGTAATGAAAAGGAAAGGGAATCCCGCCGTGTTTATATTTATTTTAAAGTGTTTCATGCCTAAATAAACCAAAAGCACAGAACTGACTTACATTTAAGAGCAAGGGGCGCCCCCTGGTGGTTCGGCAGTATGGGTTGCGTATAGGGAGGATCGGCTCTTTAATGTTTACTGCCACCCTTCATAGAAAGACTGAAAATATGGGAGAAATACGGGAAAACACCTTCACGGGATGATAGCGGGATAGAACTGTAAAATACGGGAGAATCCCGGGAAAAACGGGAGGGTTGACAGGTATGTGTGGAGTCCAATTGGGCAACATGCACGAGACCTATTTTGGTCCCACTTTGTTAAGCGCATGTGATAAATACAAGGTATGGTATTGGTTTATAAATAGGTACTGAACTGACTCCACATGGTTTATGTGTGTGTGTTTTGAGGCCTGTCACAGTATAATTATTTATGTTTATAGTTTTACACCTAAAGCACTGATTATTGTCTTTTTTACTTCAATGGTTGAGTATTTTGCCTTTCAATATGTTTAGTAATTTACAATGTTAGTCATTCATTCATTCATTCTCTTCCGCTTATCGGGGGCCAAATCACTGGGGCAGCAGTCTCAGGGGGAAAACCCCAGACTTCCCTCTCCCTAAACTTGTTCTCCAGTTCCTCCCGAGACATTCCCAGGCAAACCGAGAGACAAAGTCTCTCCAGTGTGTCCTGGGTCTTTCCCTTGGGTATCCTCCCAGTGGGACAACTCTGAAACACCTCCCAAGGTAGGTGTCCAGGAGGCATCAGAATCAGATGCCTGAGCCACCTCAACTGGCGTCTCACTATGTGGAGGTGCAGCAGCTCTACTCCAAGTTCCTCCCGAGTGACAGAGCTCCTTACCTTACCTCCTATACTTATGACCATAGGTGAGAGTAGGAAAAAAAAAAGTATTTGATTACAAATACTGCCCGACAAAGCATTGATTTATAGGGTTTTAACACTTTGAGCTAGAATATTCCACAATGGAGTTGTCTCACCATTTGTAAATAATTTAAAATGCTTTTAATTTAGGGCAAACATGACTTACTTTAACCTGAGAGTTAAAGTGCACACTATAGCAAAGAGTGAGTTAAATACTTTAAATTAGGGCTTTAGATCTATCTAAGAGTAAATTTAATACAATTTTGTTTTTATTTTGATTATTTGAAGACCACATTTAAATCTTAGTGGTATAGATGAACAATTTTAGGACATATTATGCAGCAGTTGCTTAAATACAAAGTGTCTCATGTCTCAGCTACGCAGAGTTTAACGAAATAGATGATTTTACAGGAATTAACTTGTATCTTATAATAAATCAAATGTATTTAAGAGCGGTAAAAACACTGTTGAAACTATTTATAAAGATAATTTTTGAGAATAAGTAAACAGATTTACTAGTTTTTAGGAATATGAAACTATTCAGTCTTAAACAATTATTAAAATCATCCAAAAGAAAATATTTTTTTTAAAGTTATTTTACATTAGAAAAATCCCTAGTAGAGTAAATTAGAAATGTCACTGCAATATTGGATAGTATAGTTTATAACAGATATTCTAAAAAGAAGAAAATTAAGCTAACTAGTATTAAACAACAAAAGTATTATTGCATAATTTAAAAAGACATTACAGCAGTTTAGACTAACGCATCATCAAATATTTCTGAAATACTCTGAGTACTGGAATGTAACTAATAAAGAAAGCAAACAACCTACCTGTTTAAATTAAAAAAGTAGTTATAATGAAAATCCAATGCGATTGCCTGCATTTGTTTAGAAAAGTTTAGCAATGTAAAAGATATTCCAAGCTGGAAACGGTCCAGATGCAAAAAAAAAAAAAAAAGTTAGAGAGCATCAAGTGCGAAAACAGCAGAAGAAAAATTGGCAACTGAGGAAAAAGGAAAACGAAAAACAATCGTATTATTTTACTGGCCTTTTATAAAAAATAAGGCACTAAAAATGAACAATAAAAAGTAATAAAGGAAAATATATATATTTTTCAAAAAGCACATTTGCCAGTAATAATCGATGTGGACTTAAATCCGAGATTCGTTTGATTCACTTTAAGCAAAAGAAAGTCTGTTCCAGGTACAGCCCAGAACAGAGTGCAGGGGAGTGTCAAGGACATACAGGAGAAAAACGGTTAAAAATATATTAACCTTATCCCAACCAGACCACTCGAAAGAACGCGTTATTCCAATGAACAAAGCCAGATCAGATTTGTGAGCAGAGTGTAGAGTGGCACAATTTAGGGCAAATGTAAAGCGATAATTCGAGAAAGAAAATTTTATATAGAGAGCTGTTATTGATGGAGTTAATAATAATTAACAATAATTCCTTACATTTGTATATGACGGTGCTCACTGAGCAGTACAGAGCCGCCTTCACTATACTGGGGCGTTACATCAAACCTCTACTCTTTTACGAAGGACATCTTGGGATATTTAACGACCACATAAAGTTTAACGACCTCAGTTTAACGTCTTATCTGAAAGACGGCGCTCACTGAGCAGTATAGAGTCCCCTTCACTATACTGGGGCGTTACGTTAAACCCCTACTTTTTTCCGAAGGACATCTTGGGATATTTAACGACCACAGAAAGTTTAACGACCTCAGTTTAACGTCTCATCTGAAAGACGGCGCACACTGAGCAGTACAGAGTCTCCTTCACTATACTGGGGCGTTACGTTAAACCCCTACTCTTTTCCGAAGGACATCTTGGGATATTTAACGACCACATAAAGTTTAACGACCTCAGTTTAACGTCTCATCTGAAAGACGGCGCTCACTGAGCAGTATAGAGTCCCCTTCACTATACTGGGGCGTTACGTTAAACACTACTCTTTTACAAAGAACGTCCTGGTATTTTTAACGACCACAGAGTCGGTACCTTGATTTAACGTCTCATCCGAAAGACGGCGCTCACTGAGCAGTATAGTGTCCCCTTCACTATACTGGGGCGTTACGTTAAAACCCTGCTCCTTTACGAAGAACATCCTGGGATTTTTAACGACCACAGAGAGTCAGGACCTCGGTTTAACATCGGTTTAACGTTTAACGTACTGGCCAGGTGCAGCGCTGCCTAGCTTCAGCGGGCGACCATGAGAGTTCTGACAAGCAGCTTCTAGACGCTGCCAGAAAAAAAGGGGGTCAGGAGGATCTGGGTCAGGACGCACTGACGGGTTAGACAACCTCAGGGGATCAGGAGGCACCAGAAGATAAGACAACTCCAGTGGGTCAGGGGGTTTTGGGTCATGAGGCATCAGTGGGTCAAACAACCCTGGTGGATCTGGAG
>CAIGQQ010031223.1:797653-817818 GCA_903798035.1 Danio albolineatus | reverse complement strand
GCTGTAGTTGCATATGATTCTGTTGTGCTTTCGGTTGTTGATTTCGGTGTTGTGGTAGTGCTCTCTGAAGTTGGCGGTTGTGTTGTTTCTTCTGTAGTTGCAAATGATTCTGTTGTGCTTTCAGTTGACTTCAGCTTGGTTGTACTCTCTGAAGTCGATGGTTGAGTTGTTGTTGTTGTTTCTTTCACTGTAGTTGCATATGATTCAGTTGTGCTCTCAGTTGTTGATTCCTGTATTGGGGTTGTGTTCTCTGAAGTTGATGGTTGTGCTGTTGTTTCTTTCACTGTAGTTGATTGTGTTGTTTGTTCCGTTGTACTCGCAGTTGTTGGTGACTGTGTTGTGTATTTAGTTGTACTCTCAGTAGTCGGAGACTGTGTTGTGTATTTTGTCGTGCTCTGAGTTGTCTGTGACGGTGTTGTGCTCTTAGTTGTTGACGACACTGTTGTGGTCTTAGTTGTTGGGGGCTGCGTTGTGTATATTGTTGTGCTCTTAGTTGTTGGAGACTGTGTTGTGTATCTTGTTGTGCTCTGAGTTGTTGGTGACCGAGTTGTGCTCTCGGTTGTTGGAGACTGTGTTGTGTATTTTGTTGTGCTCTGAGCTGTTGATGACTGTGTTGTGTATTTTGTTGTGCTCTCAGTTGTTAGTGTCATTGTGTTGTTGCAGCCAATTCTTCCCTCAAAGCATTTACTATGAAAAGAGGAAAACAAATCATGATGGTTATTGTATACCACTGGTTAATGTCCAGACCCTTAAATTATAAAAGAATCTGTCCAACATTCCAACACAATTCTACAAAATGTCTTACCAGCATGTAGGACCAGTGCACACTTCATCAGGAGGTAACAACACTCTGTTCATGAAGCTGCAACTGCAGTTGTCCAAAGTGGTGCATTTACCAATGTTTTCGTCATAATATGGGGTCTCCTCAGGGCACCTTGGATAGCAACCTGAAATTCCACATGTTAAACATTACTGCAATACACTAGGGAGATTAAAAAGCAGGAAGAGGAAGGAGGAAAAAATACCTTCAAGCTTTCCCGTAAAGCGGTTATTAGTGCCACAGGTCTTAACCTGGCCACAGGGATTGTAATGCCAGGTACACTGGCCCACTTCATTGTAATAGTCACAATACACCGCTGTGAAGAAAAACAAACACTGTAATCACTTGACTAACTCAGGTGCGGCTTTACTGAGAAATGCACAATCTGGGAAAGTTCTTGTGCAAGCCCGTAATTACAATGGAAATACAATACTTACGACACAAATCTGGGGTTCTCCAGTTGACGCAGACATCCTTTGCACTGCATGCTTCTGCGTAAGCTGCCACAGCAGTGCAGAAGCCGAGAAACCTTCCTTCAAATTCACAAGAGCAAGACTCCAAAACACAGGCCTGGTAATAAGGCTCTGGATCCACCTACAGTGGTGTTCAGAAGAATGCATGAGAGGCTAATTCAACAAGGGTTCTATCATTCCTTAGTGTGCTTCTGAACCAAATTCCAAATCCAGAAACACACATTTTCCATTAACTTGAAGGTCTGGAATGTTGGCAACACTTCACTTGAAGGTGGTGTTCATAAAGTTGTCGTGAGACCTTTCAAGTGTTACTGTTTGACATAGAATTATTGTTTTGTTTAGGTATCACCGCAAGTTACCTTCAGATGGCAGTCTTTGAAGGTGTCCGAATTCAGGATCATACATCGCCGCTGGGCCCAGGCAGCACAGTAGGAGTGTTTTTCACAGGGAAATACTTCATTGGTCACATCGGAGCACGGTGGAGTCGCTGTCTTCCAGCTATTCCCAAAGTCCAGAACACTGAAAACCTCCGAGGAGCTGCTTGTCAGAAGGTCATTGGTGACCTTTCCGTCAAAGTTCCCACAAAGCCCCAACACTCGGCCCTAAAGTTTCACATGAGAAGCAGAATAGTGCATTGCTTTACCACTCAGGTGCAGATATTCCAAGATCATTATCCATTTTTGTTCCTGGACAAACATTCCTATCAAACAATCACGTTCTTCACACGAATCTCCACCCTATTTCTATTCATTGAAATCAGACAAATTCCTAAGAATCTTGTTCTGCACCATTAACCAGTAGTTTTACACCTGAATGGTTTAGAACAGGGGTGCTCAATCCTGGTCCTGGAGATCTACCTTCCTGCAGATTTCAGTTGCAACCCATATCAAACACACCTGCCTGTAATTATCAAGTGCTGTTCAGGTCCTATTTAATTGGTTCAGGTGTGTTTGATCAGGGCTGGAGCTGAACTCTGTAGGAAGGTAGATCTCCAGGACCAGGATTGAGCACCCCTGGTTTAGAACAAGCTTGAGCCAGGGAAAAGGATGTTTAATTTTCTTGTGCCTTTACCAAACCAGTTCCAATCCCCCAAGAGAGTGAAATCAGAGTGCTCCCTCATCCTCAATAGACAACAATGGTCCCGAGACATTCAAAGTCCAGACAAAACCCCAAAACAGTCCATATGCCTTTGCAGACAATAAGTAAGGGGTCACCAATCTCGGTCCTCGGGGGCAGTATCCCTGCAGAGTTTACCTTCAACTTGCCTCAACACACCTGCCAGGAAGTTTCAACTACACCTAGTAGGAGTTTGTTTGGGTGTATTTGATTCGTGTTGGAGCTGAACTCTGCAGGAAACCGGCCGTCCAGGAACAAGTTTGGTAACCCCTACCTCAACTGCTACAATCTGAGTATTATCAAATTATGCTTTGTTTCGAACAGAGGAAGTCGTGCGCAAGCATCCAGGGTATACATCAGTGCTCATGAATGTGACGCTGAGACTGTTGAATAAAACCATTACCTTTCTTTATTATGCACTCAGAAGTATTCTTGGTAATATTTGAACCGCTGAAGATACAGGGGCTGTTTTGACTATGTTTTGATACCTCTATGGACTTTCGAATTCTTTGCTGTCTATGGAGGATGAGGGAGCTCTCAGATTTCATCCAATGCATCTTAAGCTGGGTTCCAAATATGAACACAGGTGTCAGAATTGACATTACTGGTTTAACTTAAATCTTAAAAGGAATAGTTTCCCAAATACTGTATTAATTATAGGTAAAGAGAGTATTGTCAAGTATGGTTACCCATACTTGAAATCGAAACACAGTGAGAATACACTTGGAGCCGTGGGCAGCTGTTGCTTCCAGACCCCGGGGAGCAATTAGGGGTTTGGTGCCTTGCTCAAGGTCACCTCAGCTGGGTATCGAAGGTAGAGAAAGTAGAGAGAGTGCCGTTCTTCAATTCTTGGCTGGACTCAAAATCGAACACTTAACCTTTGAATTGCAAGTCCAATTATCTAACCATTAGGCCAAACCTTCCCAAGGATTCCCAAAGACTACAGTAAATCCCAAAACACAGAAGAGTACAAACGGTCCTCTACTCATTAGTCGTCAACCCTAAAACAGCTCAAACCAATTTAACTGCTGCTGGTATAGTCCGGTCAAGTTGTTGCAAGGGCAGACTAAACCAGCTAATTAAGCTGGTGATTGAAACAAATAACGTGATTAAACCCCTCTACATCCAGCTATGACGAGGCTGGAAAACCAGTAAGAACAGTTTAGTGGCAAGTTGGTTTTTGGGTCTTGAAGTAATTGTCCCCTAGAGTTAAACTGTTGAGTTTCAACCCTTTTTTAATATAATCAGCAAACTTTGGGTTTGGCAGGAGCATTTTTTAGCTTAGCTTAGCGTAGATCATTAAATCGGTTGTTATATCTATAGTTACATCATGTACTAAAACCCAAGGAAAATGAGAAGTTGCTATGTTTTATTACGATTTGGCTAGAAACTATAGTCTCATTCTGGTGAGATACAAGGAACTTGATCATAGTACACAAGCTAGCATTTCTACAGTCAAGTAATTTGGTCATTTTTGAGTAAGTTTCTAACAATCTGATGCTGTGTTCACACCAGACGCGGCAAGCGTGGCAAAATCGCGCCATTCGCGCAAAATTGGCGCATGAACATTTGAGTTTACTCGCTTCATTCGCGTGTACATATCCGCTTCATTCACACGTAAAATTGACTTGAGAACAGACGAGGATTCACGTGATGAGCAGGGCTTCTGTCTATGGCTTGGTGACTGTAGCTTTATTGCTAAATGGCTAACAGGGGTTTTATAGAGAGAATAACTGTGTTTATGTGCTTTATGAAGGCTGAAAAACAGCGTCGATTAGTTTGGAGCTGTATGTTTGGTCCACTAGATTATTTCAGAGGAGCACCCAGCTCTGTGAGCTCATAAACTCCTCCAGAAACTGAACCTGGATAATGGAAGTTTTCAGCGGTGCTTCTGACTGAGCCGAGCCGAGTTTGATGAATTGTTGTCGGTGTCGCAGGAGGATTTTCCCCCGGGACACCTACAACAGGCGCTACGTCATAATCACAGCCCCACAAGAGCAAGCTCTTGATTGGTTAAGCGGCGCGAATGTCCGCTGAAGTTCAGATTTTCAAACTGGAGCGAATTGCGCTCTAAGCGCGTCAAACGCGCAAAACGCTCAATTTGCGCTGCGCCATTTGCGCAATTCGAGTCATTCGTGCCACGCCATTTGCGCGGATCGCACCGCAGGATGCCTATTCGCGCCTTTGCATTTACTTAACATGTAAATCACTCGCGCTTGACGCGTCTTCCACATCTGGTGTGAACGCACCATAATACTAGAGCACATATACATACTTACAAAGGCATACAAATGCATATATGAAAAAGTATAAATATAGAAAAAAATAAGCAAATATGTACAAAAAGATACGCTTTGACGTGGCTTTTATGTAGGAATGACTAAGAGAAAATTTAAAATGAGATTAGCGGAGCATAAAAACGCAATACACACCTGCAATCCACAATATGCAATGGCCTTACACTATAAAAATCAAGGTCATGGCAATCCGAGTTCATTAAAAATAAATGGTATTGAACACATACATGATTCTATAAGAGGAGGAGACAGGATAAAAACATTAAAACAGAGAGACTTTTTGGATTTATACATTACAAGCAACAAGATTTCCAGGTCTAAATGGTGAATTAGATTTTTCTTCTTTCTTATAAAGCTATCTTATTGAAGATTTACAGACTTTTCCCTATTTTTGGTCGAATATGTTTGTATGTATGAGTATGTGCATTCTTATGTATGCATGTGTATATATGCGTATGTAATGTTAATAAGCATATGTATATGTGTGTTCATGTGGGTGTTTATATGTATTTATATGCCACGTCAAAGCGTATCTTTTTGTGCATATTTGCTTATTTTTTCTATATACTTTTTCATATATGCATTTGTGTGCCTTTGTAAGTATGGATATGTGCTCTCTTATCAGTGCTGAATTAATTATTGTAGCTGGCGTTGTTTGTTACAATATTTGAGTACTATTTAGATGTCTGAATGAATCAGGTGACCGCAGCACTTAAAAGAAACGCGAGACGCACCTGATTACCGTTACCCTGATGAAGGCAGCTCCCTGCCGAAACGCATGGGTGTTTTAAGAATAAGCCATGTGAATAAAGGCCTTTAAACATTTTTCCACATTTTTCGAATGCCTTGGATTGATTTTTATTGCTTGCTTTGATGATTCCCTTACCCAAAGAGCACCGATCAAATATTTGAAGTACCCCAGAGCGCTTTTTGGTTTTTTGAATCACCATAATACTATTCAATGATTAATGCTAAGCTACGTTAAAAGTTCTCCTGACAGACCTGGAGATCGCCTAAGTGGATTCAAACAAAGGGTAAAAGTCAACTGTTTAATTCTAGAGGACTTCTACAATGAGCGTACCATCAAGTCGAACGGAGTATTCCCTTAAATCTACTACACCTGAAGAGTATCTAACAGCATTGATCACAGACAACGCAACCAGGTCTCGTTCAATTTTAAGAAAAGTTAGCAATTTCTGACAACAGAAGCAACAGAGACGTTACTGAATTACCACAGCAAATTTAACAGGAAAGCTTTTGCACTATACAACAGGGATCACCAATCTCGGTCCTGGAGGGTTTAGCTCCAACTTGTCTCAAAACACCTGCCTGGATGTTTCAAGTATACCTAATGAGAGCTTGATTAGCTTGTTCAGGTGTGTTTGATTAGGGTTGGAGCTAAAATCTGCAGGACACCGGACCTCCAGGAACAAGTTTGGTGATCCCTGCTATACAAGGTAAGGGCTTAAAGACTGAAATGAACTGAATGGGTCTTCTTACTCTCCACCGATGCTCCAGTTGAACGGTGACCCTGGTGTGTTTGTCCCAGATTACAGCGAGGCCCAGTTTGGGAGCTGAGATGATGATGTAAAGGCCCACCATGTGGATTGAATACAGAGGCTCCGCCAGAACAGCGCCCCCTGCTGGAAGTCTCTCCGTTACCTTCATATCGTTTAGAATTAGAGTGACCGTGCCCTGTCGGATTATAAACAGTTAATTTTTATTTGGACACATTGTAATTTTGTAATTAGAATTATGCAATTGGCATATACAGATGGTCATTTACCAGGAGCTCCACTGAGATGGCGCGGGAACACGTCAACGACTCGTCACAACAGGGAACACTTTCAGTTTTAATAGCAAACCTCCCACTTGAACTGGCGTCCTTGTAAGAAATACGTTGAGGTTAAAACATGTTGGCTTTTGTTGGGTGATGTATTTGACATTTCGACTGTATAGATGTCTCTAGTTCAAAACGGCTGTTTTACAAAGCGGCGGTATTTATGTGCGCCAACAGCTTTTGGCCACTAGGTGGCGCTTTAACCATAGATTTTTAGCTTTGCCTTTCCACAATAGGACGACACTATAAGTGTACTGTACCTTATGTGAAAGGGTGTGTTCAATTAAGTTATAATTTTGTTGGTTTGTTTTAGTTTTCATAGCAATAAACATGATTTTACACCACTGTTTTAGTGTTTTAGAAGTAGCCCTAGGCTGCGAAAATTAATCAAATATAAGAATTAAGTACTTTAGCCTTTATAGTGCCCTATTAAATTGCGTTGGGGTGAAAAGAACGTTTCGATTTGCTTGACCATCATGCGCACACGATATGAAAACCGCGGCACAGCACAAAATAATATTAACGTTATCGAGCCAATGGAGCACGTCACCTGATCGCAGTATCAATCGCTTTATCAATAATTATTGTTTATTATAGGCTAGGTTACAAATATTTGACATATAAAACACTCTAGTGCACTCAAAATAGGTTCCCTTTTGCTATCATTTCTCTTTCACGCGCGTGCAGAGCGAATAGAGGTTCGAAATCTGCTTGTTTAAAAGAGCGCATTATATCCACGAATGTCTAATAATGGTAATATTAATATATATTCATGATCTAGTTCAAAAGCGAAAATAAACAAATATAATTCACAATGCAACGACATCCTGGTCTGCATATCACTCTGGGGAAAAAATAAATCTTATATCCGGCCTATTTCGGTGTATCCGGTCTATTTTAGTGGTCTTTTATTTTTTTTTATTTAATCTTAATAATAAAGCTGTTAGCAAGTTTTTAATGATAAATGAAGCAATTCTATTAGTCCTATTATTTCATCTTCATTCAGAAGTAGCAGGGTATTTACAGCTACTGTATATTTCTGTCCGTTCGCGTCCCGTCCCTTTTTGGCGGCAAAATTGCAAACTGCGGTCATACCTGAAAACTCGTTCTCACACGGCGGCGGTAGAGGATGCGGCGGTAATGGCCATATACAAGTAGTACCTACTGTAGATAAACTCAGTCATGCTCCATTGAAGGAACATCCCAGCTAACAAATTTAGGTTGTGAGAACATTCTCATAACGTTGTCTGTAACGTTCCAAGAATGTTGAAATGTCCAGTTTGCTTAATGTTGCTAGAACGTTTTTTTATGGTTAGCATAGCGTTCTTACAACGTTTTCAAAACCTACATTTCTACCAAAATATAATGTTCTAACAACGTTGAAAAGTCCAGTTTCAACTTTGTTCTAAGAACGTTTTTTAACAACGTTACAAGAACGTTAATATGAGTTGTTGTTATTAGAACATTCTAAAAACGTTCCATTGATAGCGTTCTGTGCTAACACTTTTAAAGAACGTTAGTGAATGTTCTGGGAACGTTCCCTGTTAACTGGGATCCCACTTTTTGGGGGGATTCCGGCCTATTTTAGAGTTACACAGTCAAGTCTGAACATTTTTGACTCCATTCAGCCAATCTCTAGGTCTGGCAGGAGTGTTTTTTTAGCTTAGCTTAGCATAGACTGAATTTATTTATTTATTTTCATTTTTTATTTTCATTATTTATTTATTTATTTATTTATTTATTTTCATTATTTAATTTAATTGTTTATTTATTTATTTATTTTCATTATTTATTTATTTATTTTTATAATTTTCATTATTTATTTTTATAATTTTTTTATTTTTTATTTTCATTATTTATTTATTTATTTTTATAATTTATTATTTTTTTATTTTTTTATTTTTCATTTATTTATTTATTTATTTTCATTATTTATTTGTTTATTTATTTTTAGTATTTACTTATTTATTTTCATTATTTATTTATATTCATTATTTACTTATTTATTTTCATTATTTTTTTATTTTTTTATTTTCATTATTTATTTATTTTCATTATTTATTTTCATTATTTATATATTTATTTTCATTTATTTATTTTCATTATTTTTTTATTATTTATTTATTCATTTGTTTATTTATTTTTATTATTTACTTATTTATTTTCATCATTTATTTATTTATTTTCATTATTTATTTATTTATTTTCATTATTTATTTATTTTCATTATTTATTTTCATTATTTGAAATGTCCAGTTTGCTTAATGTTGCTAGAACGTTTTTTTATGGTTAGCATAACGTTCTGACAATGTTTTCAAAACCTACATTTCCACCAAAATATAATGTGCTAATAACATTGAAAAGTCCAGTTTCAACTTTGTTCTAAGAACGTTTTCCATCAACATTATGAGAACGTTCATTAAGTACAAATAACGTCCTGAAGACGTTCCAAAAACTTTGTTCTAAGAAAGTTTTTTTAACACAATACAAGAACGTTAATGAGTTATTATTGTTATTGGAACGTTCTAAAAACGTTCCATTGATAACGTTCTGTGCTATCATTTCCAAAACTTTTAAAGAACGTTAGTGAATGTTCTGGGAACATTCCCTGTTAACTGGGATCCCACTTTTTGGGGGGATTCCGGCCTATTTTAGAGTTACACAGTCAAGTCTGAACATTTTTGAATCCATTCAGCCAATCTCTAGGTCTGGCAGGAGTGTTTTTAGCTTAGCTTAGCTTAGCATAGACTGAATGGGATTAGACCATAATAGAGTTTTAATAGCTCTCCAAGTTAAAGCTTGACTCTTCTGTAGTTACCTCATGTACTAAGAGCAATAAAAAGTTGCTATTTTCTAGGTGAAATGGCTAGGAGCTTTACTCTTACTCCGGCAAAACAATAATCAGTGAACTTTGCTAACATACCATGGCTACAGCAGGTGCAATGATGTTAAGCAGCACCTGAAAATAGTCCCCAGATAAATAACTAGTTAACCGTGCTGCCTACTATTATTGTAAATTAAAACTCCTTACTTTATTTATTTTTGAGTGAGATGCTAACGGTCTAATGTGATTCAATGATTTATGCTAAGCTAAGCTAAAAGAGCTCCCGCCAGACCTGGAGATTGGCTAAATGGGTTGAAAATATGGTAACG
The DNA here is from genome assembly GCA_903798035.1 of Danio albolineatus. NCBI lineage: Eukaryota > Metazoa > Chordata > Actinopteri > Cypriniformes > Danionidae > Danio > Danio albolineatus. Next base: position 808,119 of record CAIGQQ010031223.1, on the reverse strand, counting down.
TTCGATTGTTTACCTCTAGTTAAGTCAAAAAGTGTGTCTACTTTCAAAGAGAAGAGTTACTTTAATCAGTTGTCGGTGAACTGCTTTGTTGTCCTCTATTGTTTCATACTATTGATTCAGTAACCGTTTAACCAAGCTACTTCTGCTAACATTCAAACTGCTTAATACATCGAACTTCAAGGTCACCCAAAAACAGGTCGTTTCCCGCTTACCTTGACTAAGGTGTACTGACAGTTTCCGTCGAATCTGTACCATTTGGAGTCGAAAGTTTGATACTGTCCATTCCCGAAGACCGAACATGTTCCCGGACATTCCTCATCAACACAGGACCATTCACCACCTCTACATGTGCTGCGACACAAAAGCTCCTGATTAAAATCCACTGGTAAACGAACACGTTGAACTTTTCAGTCAACTTGAAAGGCTCATGTGCTATTTAAGGTTGTGTGTGTGCGCTACGCAGCCTATGGGAGCCCACTTTGCTAAATAATCTACTATAATACACATTAAGATCACATATATAATCTTTTTTTGTTTATCATTTATTTAATTTTGTTAGAATTTGAGTTATAGTTGTAATAAACAATTCGCTTTTTTGCTCGCCTTGGTCAATCTTTTTTTTACATTCAATACCTCCATTCATTAACAAAAATTAAAGAGAATGTTCGATATTCGTTCTTCTTAGTCACTTAATTATCAGGGGCCGCCACAGCGGAATGAACCGCCAACTATTCTAGCATGTTTTATACAGCGGATGCCCTTCCAGCTGCAACCCAGTACTGAGACGATATCCCATATTTTCTGTTTTTAATAGAAAACATAAATACACTTATTATAACAATAACATGTAGCGTAATAATAATAATAATAATAATAATAACAACAATAATAATAATAATAACAACAACAACAATAATAATATTAATAATAATAACAATAATAATAATAATAATAATAACAACAATAATAATAATAATAATACTAATAACAATAATAACAACAACAACAACAACAACAACAACAATAATAAAATAATAACTATAACAATAATAGTAGTAGTAATAATAATAATAATAATAATAATAATAATAATAACAATAATTACAATAATAATAATAACAATAATAACAATAATTTATAATAATAATAATAATAACAATAATAATAATAACAATAATAACAATAATTTATAATAATAATAATAATAATAATAATAATAATAATAATAATAATAATAATAATAACAACAACAACAACAACAACAACAACAACAACAACAACAACAACAACAACAACATTAATATTAATAATAATAATAATAATAATAATGATAATGATAATAATAATGATAATGTTTCCCAGAGATGGGTTGCGGCTGGAAGGGCATCCGCTGCGTAAAACAAATGCTGGATAAGTTGGTGGTTCATTCCGCTGTGGCGACCCCGGATTAATAAAGGGACTAAGCCGAAAAGAAAATGAATGAATGAATAAATATAATAATAATAATAATAATAATAATAATAACAATAACAACAACAACAACAATAATAACAACAACAACAACAAGAATAATAACAACAATAACGATGATAATAATAATAATAATAATAATAATAATAATAATAACAGTAGTAATAATTAAGCATTCAGGAAATCGCTAAGCTATGTTCGTAAATACAGAACTTACCACCTTAGCTAGCTAACGATTTTAAGTTTTAGGAAACGCAGCTAGAATATGCAAACTAAGTTGAAATATGCAAACTAAGGTGCTAATAATATTTCAGAGCTACAATGGAAAGGACAATTTTTTAGCGACTAATGGTTTAGATTCAGAATATCAGGGGTCTCATTTAAAATGTGGCGTACGCAAACAAAATAGGAGTGGATATGTGCATACGCCACTTCCCACGCAAAACCTGTGATCCATAACACACAAGCTTGAAGAGAGAATGTGCACAGCTGTGAGTAAACATATTTAACTTAAATACTGACTTCATTTAATCACTTAAAATCTTCATATGGGCCATAATCATAAATAAAATAAATTGACACTATTTCTGACGTTCCTTTAATTTAAGGGAGAGTTTCTATGCAACGTTTCATAAATGAGACCTCTGGAATATAATCCGCAACTCAAACTGACTGCTATGATTTATTTATTTTCATTCATTTATTCATTCATTCATTCATCTATTTATTTATTTATTTATTTTCATTATTTATTTCTTTATGTTCATTATTTCTGTATTTTCATTATTCATTCATTCATTTTCTTCTCGGCTTAGTCCCTTTATTAATCCGGGCTCGCCACAACGGAATGAACCGCCAACTTATCCAGCACTTGTTTTACACAGCGGATGCCCTTCCAGCTGCAACCCATCTCCGGGAAACACCCATAGATTCTCATTCACACACACACACACACACACCACACAACTCAGCTCACCCAATTCATTTTATTCATTTTCATTGTTTATTTATTTATTTTCATTATTTATTTGTTTATTTATTTATTTTCATTGTTTATTCATTTATTTACCTTATTTATTTATTTATTTATTTATTTATTTATTTATTTATTTATTTATTTATTTATTTATTTATTTATTTATTTTCATTATTTATTTATTTATTTATTTTCATTGTTTATTCATTTATTTCCCTTATTTATTTATTTATTTATTTTCATTATTTATTTATTTATTTATTTTCATTGTTTATTCATTTATTTTCCTTATTTATTTATTTATTTTCATTATTTATTTATTTATTTTCATTATTTATTTATTTTCATTTTTTACTTATTTATTTTCTTTATATATTTTCATTATTTATTTATTAATTTATTTATTTATTTTCATTATTTACTTATTTAATTTCATTACTTATGTGTTTATTTATTTACATTATTTAATCATTTATTTATTTTCATTATATATTTATTTATTTATTTGTTTTATTTACATTATTTATTTTCATTATATATTTATTTATTTATTTGTTTTATTTACATTATTTATTTATTTTCATTATATATTTATGTATTTGTTTGTTTGTTTATTTATACACATTATTTTTTTATTTATATATTTATTTATTTATTTTCATTATATACTTATTTAATTGTTTATTTATTTTTTATTTTTTCATTTTCATTATTTATTATTTATATAAGAGCTTTCCAAAAAGGCAAAATAAGCAGCATGAGCACTTTACAAAATACCTCATCTTTCATTTCCCAAAAGCAAAACCATACGAGCCCATTTGGAACGACACGAGGTGTGAAAATAAATCCAGAAACCAAAGCTCTAGATTTCTCTCACCATGTTTTACAGTTTGTCAGCACACTCTGTCCGGTTTCAAACACTCTCCCGCTGAACTCGCAGGTGCAGTTATCCCGAGTCACACAACCACCGTTATGATCTTCAAAAAGACCAGCTGGACAATAACAACCACTGAAACAGCTGCCGTCATCACTCTGTGGAAGTACAAAATCATCAAATACACACGTTATAACACCTAACACAAGATGCTGTTATGTGTATTTGTGGAAAACAGGCTTACTACAGGTTTGCTCAAGCTTCCACATGTCCTATGAGCTGTGTCGACCGGGATTTGTGAGCAATCCACGCAAATCTTTCCTGCTGTGCAGTCTAGAAAAGAGGTAAAGAGTTTAAGAAATGTTTGTACATGGACATCAGTTGAGTTTAGTTCTCGCAATGAACATCATTTAATGAATTAGACTTGCATTAAAGGCAAATTTTGTTGAATTAGTGTGAAATTTTACAGGTGAAACCTAAATCAACATGTCTTTTCTGGACTATATTTACAGTAGTATTGTAAAAAGAACCAATCTTTAAAAGGAACACTCCCCTTTATTTTTATTTTAACCTCAATTTAACTTCCCTAGAGTTAAGCAGTTGAGTTTTACCATTTTTTAATGCGTTCCGCCAATCTCTGGGTCTCGAGGGAGCACTTTTAGCTTAGCTTAGATCAGTTATTCATTCATTTTTCTTTGGCTTAGTCCTTTTATTATTCTGGTGTCGCCCCAGCGGAATGAACCGCCAACTTATCCAGTATATATTTGAAACAGCGGATGCCCTTCTAGCCGCAACCCAGTACTGGGAAACACCCATAAACTCTCCCATTCACACACTACGGCCAATTTAGTTCATCAGTTCCCCTATAGCGCATGTGTTTGGACTGTGGGGGAAACCGGAGCACCTGGAGGAAACCCACACCAACACGGGGAGAACATGCAAACTCAGAAACGCCAACTGACCCAGCCAGGACTCAAACCAGCGACCTTCTTGCTGTGAGGCGACAGCGCTAACCGCTGAGCCACTGTCTCACCCTTAGCTTAGATCCCTGAACAATAAACAAACTATAACCTGTCATCTATGACTTTCATAAAATGTCCCATGGACATAAACAGCTTCCGACATGGTTTAAAATATCTTCTTGTCATAAACCTGTCATAAACATAATTGCCATGGAGCCATTATAACTGTGTCATTTCTATTTACTGATCACTTTTGTCATTGCGTTGTCTCAATAAAAGCGTCACTACACTGTCGAACAATTTTACAACAGTGTCATGAACATTTAAGTGAATAGTATTTATAAATTAATTTGGAGAGGATCATGTGCTTATGATTGATCACAGCCGGTCCTGCATTATCCAATACGTGATTCACCAATCAGACGATTCCTGAGCCACTATAAATACCCTGAGCTCCATATCACAGCCATCTTCCTCTCCTACTCCTACTCCTTTCCTAGATGGGTGGCCCAGTGGTTAGCACTGTTGACTCACAGCAAGAACGTCACTGGTTCTAGTCCTTACCAAGCTAGCTAATGTTTCTGTGCGGTGTTTACACGTTCTCCCCGTGCTCACATGGGTTCCTCCCGCCGTCCAAAAACATGCAACTTAAGACATAGACATGCTCCTAGTAAGTAGTTATCTCTTCAGAGCAATCCCTATCTGTTAGGGGAGTTCTCCAGATCTACCTGAGCTCAAACTCCCCTCTCGCCCTGCTAACGAGAGGGAGCCCCGGGCTCGAGGATCTTATGAGCTCAGGGCTCTCTCCCGGGACAGCATGCCAAACACGCTTTATTATCAATCATCAGCTAAGTGTGAACTCTTGAAAGACATTTTAGTTTTGCACTGCTGTAGTTTATGGAAGCATATGAGTAGCATAATTCATTTTGAAATGTAATATGCAAAAGGGCATCTTTTAGAAATAGTTTTTTCTTCTTTGTGTTACTGTGCGTTTTGGTTCTGTCGATGTAATTCGCAGATGATCCCTAAAACTGCGTGCGCCAATGTCCGGCAAATATCAAACCTAAAACCAACTTTACTGAGCTAGTAGAGCCATTGGTTTTTCTAAAGTAGTTACCATTTCACACTCCTGGGTTTGTGCAGCTTCACGAAGCAGCTGAGAAACAGACTTTGCCATGTTTATGCTGCAAAATGTCCCAAATAGTCCCTTACTGCAGTCTTGACGGCGGCCGTATGTGGGCGTGGCCAGCCCAGAATGCATTTTCAATTTCACATCAACTTTCATTCGTCGCCATGTATTAAAGGGCACATACATTAACCCTTTTTTAAGATTTTATATCACTACTATGGTTGTTCTGAGTGTGCCAGTCTAGGTTCAGATCAAAACACAATTCAGATTGTTTTATTATAATGCGTTTAAAAGTGTCATTTTGGGGGCGTGTACACAGGTCGCTGTTTTAGGGGTGTGTTGCTTCACATGCAAATTAGTTTCGACTTCCCGCCAATCTTAACAAGGGGGCGGAGCCAAGAGCGCCCCTGCTTTGTGTACGGCAACAGACAGGCAGACAGAGAGAAGCATTCAGCCGTACGTGTACGACCCGGACTCGGACACGGAACAATCAGAGACCACTGTTGGGGAATCAATAATCCGAATAAGTTGTAGTTACAAAATCGTTTATGTCTTTGTCCAGTTTTACAGCCGCTATGTAACGCCGCATGCATCATCCGTAATGCGTTTGATAAAGTTCGGCAAATCAGAGTTCTACAAACAAATACAGACAAGACATAAAGATATCCACTAAGATTAACACTGCATTGGTATGATTTATATGCAAAAAGGATCGTGGATTGTTGGAGCTGATCCATTTTTCAAAAACAATTTATTCGCGAATCCCGAGTGGAATTGTCCCACATTCTCAAAGCAGTCTGCGCTAAAATGGGTACGTTTTCAGGCACCTGGTCGTTAAAGATAAAACTCAGCCACTTAAGGGCGTACTCACACTATGTACAGCTGCCTTTAACCGGGCCAAAGCACGCTAGTCTCCCCTTCCGTCTCCCCCGATGGCCCGCGGTCTTATTGCATTCGGGCCTGAGCACGCTTACGTCATCTGATGCGCTGTTCAGCGTAAGAGAAGCGCTCTCGGAGATTTCAGTGGAGATTTCTTTATATCATTATATCGTTTTAGTCATTTGATATGCAGTGACACACAGTCAATATTCTGCCGAACAGATCAGCCACTGCTGACGCTCATAAACAATCATAAAGTCCTCGTGCTGCAGGAATTAGGCGCACTTTGCACTATCACTACAAGCGTACCGCGCCAAAGACCTAGTGAACCGGGTTTTTCCAACCGGGCCAGGGCCGGCCAACTGTACCGTGCCTGAGCCCGATTCAGCGCACTTGAGTACGCCCTTAAGCCTGTGTTGCTCATTTCCAGGAAGACGATGAAGGCTCTTGTGTTGAGCCTTGCATCCAAAAACAGCGCAACGGTGTTCCTTTGGTGGCATTGCTTCGACTCACACTATAAAATGGCGGACGTTAAACAACAAACTTAGGATATGGTAACGCGAGCCTGTCAATCAATATGGGTGGGCGGGGGGGACCGCACTCCTACGTAAACTTGCGGTCGATCTCAAAACCGCTCCAATTGGTCCACCGTTTTTATGTTGTTAAATTGAAAAAAAAGGACTGGGTGTGTTTATATCACCCCAAAATGACCGTCTATACACTATACCTACACATATGACTGTCCAAACAGCTTAAAAAGTAGATTTTATCAAAGGTGCCCTTTAAATGAATATGGATTTTGCAGCAAACATTGTACATAGGTCTTGGAAAATGCTAACTGAAATACAGAAATACATTGCCATTTACCATACTGCATTATCGTTTAGTGTATGACATTTCTAATTGAATTTTGCTACAAACATCCCACGGTGTTATGTTGAAAATGTAATCCTGCGTTTCCTAGACGTGCGTGTAAATGCATTTAGGACAAATAACATCTAAATGATAGTTTTGCTACAGTTTTACGCTTGTTCTTTATACGCATCAAATTCAGTTTGTGTATTGCATTTTCAATTTAATTTTGCAACTTATAAAGCATTAAAATGTGGATTTGATTTACATATTAAAACCGTGTTTGAAATGAGAAATTCAAATGAGGTGATTTAATTTTCATTTCCATTTTGCACCAAACATTGCACGTGTCTTTTAAAATGCACATTGAAATACAGAAATACATTGCCATTTAGCATAATGCATTGCCATTTTGCATATTACATTTCAAAATGAATTATGCTACTCATATGCTTCCATGGTAGTTGAGGTCAAGAAAATGTATAAAGGTGCCATGACATTCTTAGGAACACCCCTTCAAGTAAAGTGTGTCTTTGAAATGTGGCACTGGCTGTGTTTCTGTGAAACCTGAAATACAGGTACATCGTGTTGCACTTCTCCTACAAGACGTTCACAAGTAGGTGCTTTTCTTATGTATCTCCTAAGCCATAAACAAAACGTAGCTAATAACAGGGGGTAAACCACAACAACAAAAGACACACATCTGCTCAAGCATACGTGTATTTACCTTGTTTTTAGACAGCTCTTTTGTCGTATTATGTTTCAGAGGACACATGTTAAACTCTACCAGGCTAAAATAGCTAATATGACTAAAGATATCTGTCAAACATTTGTTTATAAATAGCGGCCGTCTTTTAAAGAGACCCAAAAGTGTTCCTATCTTTTCTGGTATTTATAGTCATTATTTATTTATTTATTTATTTTCATTATTTATTTATTTATTTTCATTATTTATTTATTTATTTTCATTATTTATTTATTTATTTTCATTATTTATTTAATTATTTGTTTATTTATTTATTTTCATTATTTATTTTCATTATTTATTTATTTATTTATTTTTTCATTATTTGTTTATTTATTTTTATTATTTATTTTTTTATTTATTTTCATTATTTACTTATTTATTTATTTTCATTATTTATTTATTTTTTTCATTATTTATTTATTTGTTTATTTATTTTCATTATTTGTTTATTTATTTTTATTATTGATTTATTTATTTATTTTCATTATTCATTTATTTATTCATTTTCATTATTTATTTATTTACATTATTTGTTTAAATTTTTTCATTATTTATTTATTTCATGTTTCACAGGACACATGTTAAACTCTACCAGGCTAAAATAGCTAATATGACTAAAGATATGTGTCAAACATTTGTTTATAAATAGCGGCCGTCTTTTAAAGAGACCCAAAAGTGTTCATTCATTCATTCATTCATTTTCTTTTCGGCTTAGTCCCTTTATTAATCCGGGGTCGCCACAGCGGAATGAACCGCCAACTTATCCGGCATTTGTTTTACGCAGCGGATGCCCTTCCAGCCACAACCCATCTCTGGGAAACACATTCATACATTCTCATTCACACACATACACTATGGACAATTTAGCTTACCCAATTCACCTGTACCGCATGTCTTTGGACTGTGGGGGAAACCGGAGCACCCGGAGGAAACCCACGCAACCACGGGGAGAACATGCAAACTCCACACAGAAATGCCAACTGGCCCAACCGGGACCTGCCCCAACCGGGGATCGAACCAGCGACCTTCTTGCTGTGAGGCGAACGTGCTACTCACGCGCCACCGTGGCGCCCCCCAAAAGTGTTCAATCTCATCATTTTAAGTCATCATTTACTCATCCTTCATGTGTTCTAAACCTGCTTGGTTTTCTTTCTACTGTTGAACAAGAAATAAGATAGTTTGAAGAATGTTGAAAGCCAGCAGTAGGCATCGACTCCCGTAGATTTTCCTATGGACATGAATGGTTTTGAACATTCTTCTAAATATCTTCTTGTGTGTTTAACAAACTAAAACGGATTGGAAACCACCGGAGATTGAGTAAAGGGGTGCATTTGCATTATTGGGTGAGCTAAGCATCTCTTTATATAGTGTTTAGCAAACAAAATCTAATAAAACTAATCATAATTTGTCAGAAACGGAACAAAAGTAACTGCTAAAATAATTCATGTTTCGTGGTTTTGCTAAAAAATAAACGTAGAAGTAAACTTACTGCATATTTTGGGACACAGCAGCTGTCCATTTTCACACAAGCTGCAATACAAACATATTTCGTTAGCATAAGCACGTTTTCATTCAGATTAGTCTCATAGTTCATCAGGGGTCGCTACAGTGCAATGAACCGCCAACTTATCCAGCATGTTTTACGCAGCGGACGCCCTTCCAGCTTGAACCCATCACTGGGAACATCCATGTACACTCATACATTCATTCGTTTTCCTTCGGCTTAGTCCCTTTATTTATCAAGGGGTCTCCACAGTGGAATGAACCGCCAACTTATCCAGTTTAGGTTTCACACAGCAGATGCCCTTCCAGCTGGAACCCAGTACTGAGAAACACCCATACACACTCATACATTCATTTTCTTCAGCTTAGTCCCTTTATTTATCAGGGGTCGCCACAGTGGAATGAACCGCCAACTTATCCAGCATATGTTTTACACAGCGGATGCCATTCCAGCCACAACCCAGTACTGGGAAACACCCATACACACTCATACATTCATTTTCTTCAGCTTACTCCCTCTATTTTTCAGAGGTTGCCACAGAGGAATGAACCGCCAACTTATTCAGCATATGTTTTACACAGCGGATGCCATTCCAGCCACAACCCAGTGCTGGGAAACACCCATACACACTCATACATTAATTTTCCTTCAGCTTAGTCCCTTTATTTTTCAGGGGTCGCCACGGCGGAATGAACTCCCACATATTCAGCATATGTTTTTAAACAGTGGATGCCCCTTCAGAAACCCATTGCTGGGAAACACCCATTCACACTTATGCATTCATATACATTTATTTTCCTGCAGCTTAGTCCCTTTATTTTTCAAGGGTCGCCACAGTGGAATGAACCACCAACTTATACAGCATATGTTTTACACAGTGGATGCCCTTTCAGCCGCAAACCAGTACTGGGAAACACCCATACACACTCATACATTCATTTTCCTTTGCCTTACTCCCTTTATCAGGGGTCTCCACAGTGGAATGAACCACCAACTTTTCCAGTACATGTTTCACACAGCGGATGCCCTTCCAGCTGTAACCCAGTACTGGGAAAGATCCATACACACTCAT
>CAIGQQ010031223.1:775451-797643 GCA_903798035.1 Danio albolineatus | reverse complement strand
CCCTTCCAGCTGTAACCCAGTACTGGGAAAGATCCATACACACTCATACATATATTCTCCTTCAGCTTAGTCCCTTTATTTATCAGGGGTCACCACAGTGGAATGAACCGCCAACTTATTCAATACATGTTTCACACAGCAGATGCCCTTCCAGCTACAACCCGGTACTGAGAAACAACCATACACACTCATACATTCATTTTCCTTTGGCTTAGTCCCTTTATTAATCTGGGATTGCCCCAGTGGAATGAACCGCCAACTTATCCATCATAAGGCAACACCCATACACACTAATCCACTGTCCGGAGGAAACCCACACCAACACAGGGAGAACATGCAAACTCCACACATGCCAACTGACCCTGCCAGGGCTCGAACCAACGACCTTCTTTCTGTGAGGCCACAGTGCTAACCACTAAGCTACCATATCATCCAGCACTCAACATGAAGTTTTGATCTTTACCATTGGCGGCCACCGATAACCACTGGCCCTGGAGGCGCGACTCCTCCTGGATGGTAGCAGCTGCACAGCGTCTTAGGGCTGCAGGTCTGCTGGTTGTCCAGGTGAGAGTCCGATGTGCATCCACACCCCTCCACAGGGTCGTCCCCCACCGCACAGGTGGGATCAGGGGCCGAGAGTGAGCGGCAGGTATGGTTACAAGCCATAGTGGCGTAAGAGAACATCAGGTTGCCCATGCATGGAGGAACTGAAAGAAAAATGTGTGTTTGTGAGACATACCGTTTAGATATGACCATGAGCATAACCCAGATGGTGGGTGGTAACACATTACATCCATTTAGTTACATTTAGGTTGCTTCCACATCTGTTGTCGGGTTAATTTAGTCCGGACTAAGAGCAACAAATACACACATTTTAGCGTTTTTCTGCCGTTTTGGGGTTGAAAAGAACCAAAATGCAGTCATGTGACAAAATCCACATCCCTCATTGGCCAGATGTTATCGAACAGATTTCCTAAACTGCTTTTCGATTGGTCAGAATTAAAATGCGAGAACTCCCACAAGTAAACAAGCCGGAGGAAACAAAGTGTCGCTGCGCTTGCTGATTGTATCCCTGCTCATAGTACACTATAGACTGATTTCACACGACCGCCATTTTTAAACATCGAAATCGAGGCTGCGGTGGGAAGAAACCCGAAAGTATCACCTGAGTCACACAGAAATGTTGTGTACCTGCTGTATATCTTATCATTGAAGAGAAAGTGGCACAAATTGATACTTTCACCGCCTTCCGAGTGACTCGAAGGTCCGTTCTGAATGGATAGTGAAAATAAAAAGGCATAACAGACCTCATTTTCAGCTAAGTTAAGGGAAATGGCGCTAGCTAGCTAACGTTATCTTTCCCAAACACACATTTTAGACGCCATTTATCAAACTCATGTTCGCAACTTTCACTACATTAGACTATATTAAATTTCGCTACTGAAATGTAAACGAAACGTCCATTTCTCGTTACATTTACAGCACTGTTGATGGCATTCTTAAACAGCGCTGACTGGCCATTGTGTTCACCAGTGCTCAACAGAAATGACTGTGATTGGCCGTGAGGGTCCTCACTTCACCGCTGTTTACGGAAAGCAACACAGACGAGGGATGAATCCACTGATCTTCACGGCTTTAAAACGCTCCAGTGTCTGGCTATCAGTGTTTGTAATTTGTGATGAGCGGTCACAGCCAATCACAGTCATTTCTGTTGAGCATGGGTGAACACTGTGGCAAATCAGCGCTGCTTATGAACGCGCTCAGCGACGCTTTTGTTAGCGGGAAATGGGCGCTTTTAAAACTTCAGTACCGGGACAACATTATTACAGACAACACAGGGGTGTGCTACAGGGGGACTGCAGTGTTTTATCCCTCACTGTGTTACATAGGCTGAAGCAGGGAAGAGTCCCCATGGTGTTTACCTGCTGCCATGAACTGAAATCTAGTAGGACACTCAAGCATGTTACTCTTAAAGAGACTGTGATGTTGTTTGATGCCTAATATGCTTTTAATTGTTTAAATTAGACTGAACTTAGATCGGTAAAATGAGATGCCGGATTAGGTTTTAGAGGTGCCAGATCTGGATCCGGCATGTTCCGGCACAAATTAAACCCTGCTGCTATTGACCTTATTCTCCGCGTGCGAGCGGGAGCAGCCATTTGAGACTTTTTGGCTCGAGACTTCCGCTCTCATTCACTTCCATTCATTTTTAGCCATTAATAACAGCTCGTTCTGCTGCTTGATGTTGCAAACTGATGTTTACTTATTATTTTATTCTACTTTTTCTGTGTAGTCAAGCAAACACTTGTTTGTAGAGAGAGTAGTTTGACCGTTTTCTGCCGTTTATTACTCTGGTCAGTACATTTGTATCCACACCACCTTAATTTAATGTTTCACCATAACAAGCCATGTTAACATACAGGTTAGCACATTATTGTTGGTATCATTACTGACCCTGAGGTACACAAACAAAAATATCACAAAATGTTAATGTTTTATTACACTGGCAGCTAGCTCTCTCACATGGTCGCCCACTGAAGCCAAGCAGGGCTGAGCCTGGTCAGTACCTGGATGGGAGACCACATGGAAACACTATGTTAATGTAGTGGTGTTAGTGAGGCCAATAGGGGTGCTCAACCTGCAGTCTGTGTGGTTCCTAACGCCCCAGTATAGTGAAGAGGACTCTATACTGCTCAGTGAGCGCCGTCTTTTGGATGAGATGTTAAGACAAGGTTCCGACTCTCTGTGGTCATTAAATATCCCAGGATGTTCTTCGTAAAGGAGTAGGGTTTAGCGTAACGCCCCAGTATAGTGAAGAGGACTCTATACTGCTCAGTGAGCATCGTCTTTTGGATGAGATGTTAAGACGAGGTCCTGACTCTCTGTGGTTGTTAAAAATTCCAGGATGTCCTTCGAAATAGAGTAAAAATTCGTCCAAATTCGTTTTATGTCATAAGATATAAAAAAAATATATATATAAACGGACAAAAACATTTGACACTTTGAGCTACGTGGTTTTATTTTAGTTCGGTTGTTTTCATCGATACACAAAAGTTAGAAACTTATGCTCTTTCGAAACTCAAAGATGTTATAACCGTAACACTGAAAACATTTAGAAATGTAGCCTTAACCTATTTCATCCCACCCATCAAAATTGTCAGCGTTATTTATTTATTGTACTTCTAGAAGCTCTAAAGCAGGGGTCATCATTCTAACTCCTGTAGGGCCGGTATCCCTGCAGGGTTTAGCTCCAGCTTGCCTCAACACACCTGCCTGGATGTTTTAGGTATACCTAATGAGACCTTTATTAGCTTGTTCAGGTGTGTTCGATTAGGGTCGGAGCTAAAATCTGCAGGACACCGGCCCTCCTGGAACAACTTTGGTGAGCACTGATCTAAAATGTTGCTTGCTTTGAGAGTATAAGTCAACCAATGAAAGAAGACGAAGGAGAAAAGGATAGTTTCGATTCTCGTGACCAGATCAGCAAGTTCCAGCTTGTTCTAGCAAAGTAAAAGTGACACGGTGTAGTAAACACACACACAACGATGCAACTCTGAACAAGCCATTTCCCATCAGTCACTCATTACAGCCAGTTTTAAATCCTAATTTAAATAAAACTATATAAATAAAAGCTTAAACAATGTGTCTTCAGAAGGTCTAAGGATAAATGGGATTAACACCTTATAACCACTGTTTCCAAAAGTTCATCTCTTACCGCAGTTTGTCCCAGATCTCCAGCCTTCAACCATGATCCCTTGAGCCACACAGGCTTTCGCGTAGTTCCCGAAGGAGATGCACAAACAATCCTGCAGTGCTCTGGAGCATTGGCAAGTTCTCTTAACACATGCCTGATGAGAGCCGAACATTTCGTTTAAGAACAAATAAAGCCCAGCACCACATTTACGTATGGATAAAAAAAAGCATCCGTACCTCAACGAACGGAGCAACGGGAACATAATCGTGACACTCAGCAAACACTCCCTCTGGATCTTTCAGCTGATCACAGCCCTGCTCAGCAAACAGCTCTGAAAACAAACGAATAAATCAATAGGGAGTGAATTGGGAATGGAAATTTTCAGGTTAGTGTATACTCCGTTTAGCCATTTTTTTTGTCAGCTTTGTGTTTTTGACTGTTTCTCTCCATCTAGTGTGTGAATAATGTGCAGGTTAGTGTATACTCCATCAGCTGTTTCTGTCAGCTGTGTGTTTCTGACTATGTGTCTCCATCTAGTGTCTGAATAATGCGCAGGTTAGTGTATACTCCATCAGCTGTTTCTGTCAGCTGTGTGTTTCTGACTGTGTCTCCATCTAGTGTCTGAATAATGCTCAGGTTAGTGTATACTCCATCAGCTGTTTCTGTCAGCTGTGTGTTTCTGACTGTGTGTCTCCATCTAGTGTGTGAATAATGCTCAGGTTAGTGTATACTCCGTCAGCTGTTTCTGTCAGCTGTGTGTTTCTGACTGTGTGTCTCCATCTAGTGTGTGAACAATGCGCAGGTTAGTGTATACTCCATCAGCTGTTTCTGTCAGCTGTGTGTTTCTGACTGTGTGTCTCCATCTAGTGTGTGAATAATGCGCAGGTTAGTGTATACTCCATCAGCTGTTTCTGTCAGCTGTGTGTTTCTGACTGTGTGTCTCCATCTAGTGTCTGAATAATGCGCAGGTCAGTGTATACTCCATCAGCTGTTTTGGTTTCTGTCAGCTTTGAGTTTAATTAATGAATTAATGAACTATTATGCCTCAGAACACTTATTTTTATATGTTTTGTGGCAAGTAACCACGTAATAAGTGGGATAAAAGTTCATCCTGGACAGTTGTATCCCTAATTTAACGACTTAATGTAATTAAAATTAGAATTATTTATCTGGTCCAATGCACTTAATGCGTACATCCATGTGTTTACATTCTGAAAAACTATCAAATTGTGTAATTAATTTCTGTAAATCATTTATAATTACACTGTTGACCCATCCATTACACATTATCTCATGCTTAAACCCACCAACACCCTCAAAACTGTGGCTAACTGCTTCCATATCCCACCTTAACAGCAGCATAAGTGTTGTGCAACACAATACATACATTATTACAACAATAACAAGAGCCAAACGGTTGAGTTTTACCATTTTTGAATCCATTTAGCTGATATCCAAGTCAGGTGGGAGCACCTTCACAGTAGCTTAGCATACATCATTTAATCAGATTAGACCATTAGCATTTCGCTCACAAATTAAAAAAAAAATTGTAATTTTCCTATTTAAGGGAATAGGCTTAACTCTTCTGTAGTTACATTGTGACCAACAGAAAATGAAAGGTTGCTAATAATATCACTGCGCCTGCTGTAGCAATGCTACGGCAGGAAAGTTCCTTTTTTTTATTATTAAGCCAGGATGAGAGTATAGTTCCTAGTCATATTGTCCCTAGACCAAGGGTGCCCAAACTTTATCTTATAAAGGGCCAAAAACCAAACTTGACTGAGGGCTGTGGGCCGAGGTTTAATGTACCAAACC
Source organism: Danio albolineatus (assembly GCA_903798035.1). Classification (NCBI taxonomy): domain Eukaryota; kingdom Metazoa; phylum Chordata; class Actinopteri; order Cypriniformes; family Danionidae; genus Danio; species Danio albolineatus. The sequence goes on along the minus strand of CAIGQQ010031223.1, from coordinate 792,134 downwards.
CTACCGTAAATTTGCCGTGCGTAATTTTTAAAAATTAAAAAATTTAATTTTCAAAAATTTTATATAATTTTAATTTAAAAATAAGTACAAAACGTTGCTTTAAAACAGATTAATGATACGGTATTATTTTTAACGTTTTATTCTGAACTTCCCGTTTATAATAAAATCCCGTTTTATTATGAACAATCCCGTTTATAACACAATGGGCATCGATGCTGAATACACTAGTCGAGCTGCTCCTGCCTCCTTGCGCTCTGTCTTCTCTCCGTCAAGCGGCAGTTTTTACATTTTAAAGGTCAACATTTAATTTTATTAGTTGTTTTCGTAGCTCCTCAATTAAACGAAGAAACAAAAGTTTACATTCAATTGGAAATGACGATCTCTGTTAAAGGAATTCACCCCAACCATCTCCCTATCAATCTCCCTCTCTTTTCAAATAGGATGAGGGGCCAAACCTTAGGTTACCAGGGGCCAACTTTGGCCTGCGGGCACCTCTTCCGTAGACAATAGAAACCTTTCATTTTCTGTCCATCTTAGTACACAACATAACTACAAAAGCTCAAGTTTTAAAACAAAACATTTATCAACACTTTTTGAGCAAGATGCTAACGGTCTAATCTGATAACTCGCCACATGGGAATCGGTTGCTCTAACAAGGAAGCTAAAGCCCATGGTCTTTAACGTCAGTCGCTAGAGCACCTTTAGAGGTCAGAGGAGTGAGGCTTACCTGCACAACACTTCACTAGCTGGCCTCTGTTACAGTCTCCCCCTAACCTCACTCGCATCCCGGACGAGCCCCTATATGTAAACCACCGGTCCTACTACATCCAACCGGCTCGGAGTTGAGATAAAACCGGCAAATCGCCACATGGGAGTCAGTTGCTCTAACAAGGAAGCTAAAGACCATGGTCTCTAGCGCCAGTCGCTAGAGCACCTTTAGAGGTCAGAGGAGTGAGGTTTACCTGCACAGCACTTCACTAGCTGGCCTCTGTTACACTAACCCCCCTAAATCTCACTCTCATCCCGGACGAGCCCCCAATAGAAACCTTTCAATTTCTGTCCATCTTAGTACACAACGGAACTACAAAAGAGTCAAGCTTTAAATAAAAACATTTATCAACACTTTTTGAGCAAGATGCTAACGGTCTGATTCAATTATTTATGCTAAGCTAAGCTAAACAGACCAGTAGATCAGCTTAATTGGATTCAAAAAATGTAAAACTCAACCGTCTAACCCTAGATATCCTATTTTCCGAGTGTTCCTTTAACATTTTTAAGGAGTTGTGTATAAACGACACCTACCATTGTTAGTGTTTATGCAGCCTGCTATTGGTGTGCAGCTGCCCATCGACCAAGACTGGGCAAAAAGCTGAACAGAGCTCTCTATGATCCCACTAAAAGTGGTGAAGTCATCATTCGTGTCATTATTAAAAGTTCCACAAAGACCTGTAACAATAAATAAGCTCATTTCATATTTAAATGAACACACATTTGCTGAAATTATTCATAAATCAGGCTCGGTCGAACCTTTGGTGCTTTCAGTCACGGGCAAATTCAGATATATTTGAACCTCTGGAGAGACCTGAACCTGCATTTTCAGGCCAAACGAAGTGTAGACTTGAACGAACATAGAGGACTGCCAAAAAACAGTGGTGGATTCTGAAACAAAAGCACATCACTTATTTTAAAAACGGAAGTTATTGTGAATATTTCAAGCTTTGTTAAAAACTTAAATGAATATTTAAATCTGCCAGATATCAAAACAGCCCACCAGTTTGTGACAAGTCACTGATATCGATGTTGTTGAGCTGTATACTGTTTGCAGAGAAGGTGTATTTGTCCTGGAATTTTAAAAAAGCATTCATTAAATTATTAACTGATTATTTTTATAACTGAAAAGTTATCTTTTCTATTTTCATAGAGGATTATATGCATAATTTTCCATAAACAAAGATTTTAAAACCTCAATCTGTATATTTCCTGTATTATAAGCACACGAATGCGCTTGGAAAGATCTCATTTTATTAATAAAAAGAAAGAAAATCATCAAACCTGGTTGATATTGAGATGTGCCTGTTGTATGACCACACTTTGAGCAGAATATTGAATGTTCAAAGTCCAGTTAAGCCCCTGGAAACCATAAATGGATGCATTTTAATATCAGAAAAGTGCCATATTTGGCCAAACAGTTCAATTATATTTGGTAACACTTTCAGTGGTCCATTTGTGTATTAGTAGACTGTCTACTTAATATCTGATGATACTGATATTTAAAAGACATTTAATTGACTATAAGAAACCTTGCAAGTACATGTCAACTTACACCAACCCCAACCTAACAGTCTACTTATAATCTAATGAGAATTAGTTGCAATGTAACTTGAATTCAACAGACGGACCATCAAAATAAAGTGTGATCTCATATTTAGTTTTACCCTTGCAGCCACATAAGTGCATCTGTCTTGAAGAGAATACTGCTTGCCGTCAAACGTCGTAATGAATTGTCCCTCAATAATACACTTGACCGGACACGTGTTAGCAGAACACGCCCACTTTCCTTTGACGCAGGTACTGTGAGGATAAACAACACAAATCTCTCCATCAGTGTTTTATATGTTCGGATTCATTTTGATCGACATTTATACTTCTGCATTCTACAATTTCACAAACGGAGCTCCTATGTCTTAGCCATGACTGTCCACAAACCAACAGCAGAGAGCTGTGGAGTTTGTATGATTGCAGTTGAACCACATGGACTGTTTTGACTATGTTTCTTGGTATATTTCTGGACCTCGAATGTCTATGGAGGATGAGGGGGCTCTCAGATTTAATTTAAAATAACTTAATTTGTGTCATTTTAGGTGAACAAACCCTTTTTAAACAGTTATCTAAACTCGAAAACGCATTAAAAGTATCAACAAGTGTGGTTCTCACCAGCTCTGGCATTTTGTTCTGCGCTCCTGCCTCGGAGCATACGTCATTTTCCCATGCACACATGGACATTCCTCCACATTTATGGTATAGTAGCCTTTAATACGATCATTCAGGACCTTTCCTGAGATTGTGAAAGAAAGAAAACGTTGTAAATGACACTGGAATTAAATAAAACAAAACGTTTGCTTTTCTTAGACTCATAAATAACCATCTCTCATAGCTGATGTTCACATGATCACCATCAACCTTTAAACTCGATAAACAAATAGTGAATTGAAAATCCATCAAATGGAAACAAGTCAAAAAATATATATATATATATCCGATTTTACAGTTTTGAATCTGCCGTTAAACTGACACATAGGCATTTGTAGCTCCGCCCTCTTTTAATGAAATTCAAAATGTTTTTAATTTATTCATTTAATTTATTCATAGAAAATTTCTACGATCTCATTCGCTTTAGTATAGTTTGACAATCACCCAATGACAGAATGGTTTAACGTTTAGACACGATAAAAATCCTGTTGTTTTCATATGAATAAATGCATACAGAAAATACAAATATATCAAATTATTTTGCACCTGTTTTGTTGTAATACACTAGAATTATCTGAACCTTATCATCATCATCATCATCATCTTTGCTTCTTTGTGGTCAAGTTTATGGTTTAGAAGTTATGCTTTCCACACTGATTGAGGCTTTTATGGGATTTCGCTTTTGTGCTAATTTACCCGTGTTGTGAATCTAGCCCTTTAGGAATTGTTTTTACATCTAATAACGACCAACATTCAGACAAAACTTTTTTAGTTTACATGGATCCATCAATAAATGGCTCTAAAAATGCTATATTATGTATACCAGGCCAGTAGTTGGCAACGTCACAACGTATGCATGTAGTGTTTCCATCAACCTATTGTTATGCGAGTTTTGGAATATCGCCTAAAAAGTGCATAAAATGGAAACATCAGGATGCACATACATTTTGAAAATACACATAAAGACATATGTGCACTAATGAGTAGGATAAACTTTATATCCGACGAGAAAAAAATGTGCATAAACTATGCTGGAAACACATTTACTGATTAAATTCCAGCTTGTGTAACCCAACTCTACGCATGGGAGTCGGTTGCTCTAAGGAGGCTAAAGACCAGGGCCTCTAGTGTTTGTTGCTACAGCACCTTTAGAGGTCAGAGGAGTGAGGTCTACCTGCACAGCACTTCACTAGCTGACCTCTGTTACACATTCCCCCTAACCTCACTCCCATCCCGGACGAGCCCCCATATTTAACCCACCGGTCCTACTACATCCAACCGGCTCTGAGCTAGGATCAAACCTGCAACTCTCCACATGGGAGTCGGATGCTCTAACCAGAAAGCTTAAGACCACGGCCTCTATTGTCTGTCGTTAAAGCATCTTTAGAGGTCAGAGGAGTGAGGTTTACCTGCACAGCACTTCACTAGCTGGCCTCTGTTACACTCACCCCCTAAACCTCACTCCCATCCCGGCGAGCCCCCACATTTAACCCACTGGTCCTACTACATCCAATCAGCTGTGAGCTGGGATCAAACCGGCAACTCACTGCATAGCTGTCGGTTGCTCTAACAAGGACCATGACCATGACTTAAAGACTATGGTGACTGTTGCTAGAGCACCTTGAGAGGTCAGAGGAGTGAGGTTTATCTGCACAGCACTTCACTAGCTGGCCTGTCTTATAATCACCCCTCCAATCCTCACTCCCATCCCAGACTCGGCCCCACATGTAAACCTCCAGTCCTACAACATCAAACCCACTCTGAGCTGGGATCGAACCGGCGACTCTCCACATGGGAATCAATTGCCCTAACAAAAAGGCTAAAGACCATGGCCTTCAGCGTCTGTCTCTAGAGCACATTTAGAGGTCAGAGGAGTGAGGTTTACCTGCACAGCAATTCACTAGCTGGCCTATGTTACACTCACCCACTAAACCTCACTCGCATCCCGGACGAGCCCCCACCTACTGCATCCAATCCACTCTGAGCTGGGATCGAACTGGCGATTTTTGGCATGGGAGTCGTTTGCTCTAACAAGGAGGCTAAAGACCATGACCTCTGGCGTCTTGTCTTCTGGTCAGAGAAGTGAGGTTCACCTGCACAGCACTTCACTAGCTGGCCTCCGCTACACTTGCTGGTTTTGCTTTAACAGATCAAATGATAACAAACTGAGAGTGATTGGACAGCATTAATGGAAAAACCAGCGAAGCGAGGACAAAAGGCTCACAGTGGTTTCTGCTGCTGTTGCAGCAAATTCCATTTTTCCGTTTGATAGTTGGTGCCAGTTTATCAGAAAGTGTCGATTTTGTTCTATTTGACCAAGTGAATTGAAAACGCTACTTTATTCTCAAATGTTTTTGTGATATTCTAGCTTAATCTCATGAGGAAATGCAAGTGTTTTACGTTTTGTCAGTTTAGTCACCAATCCGTACGAATTCACACGAGTTGAGTCATACAAAAATGTACGACTTTAAAAGAAAGCAATGCACCAAACCCCAGCCCTAAACCCAACCGTCATTAGGGATGAGCAAATCGTACTAAATTCTATGAATGAGATTGTACTAATTAATACAAATTAGCTACTAAATCAAAGTTACGAATTGCTGTGGGATGGCGTTGAATATTCCAGTTTTGTGTTAAATTAAATTACCAAAAACAACTCAGACTTTATAACCCACAATGAAGAACTGACCTTCAGCAGGCAGGCAGGTGCTGGTGATGTCCGTAGTGGAGTTTTGCGGGTTACTGCAGGTCGGGGGAAAAGCAGGACCCAATTCCACATAATGCAGATCTCCAGGACAGAGAGGCATGGCTGCAAACAAGACAAATTCTTAGCATTTCAAACGTTATAACAATAAAAATAAATATTTGTTTAAACTGTGCCTCTTACAGCAGTTGGTCTTGGATCTCCATATTGACCAGAATGGACTGGAGCTGCCGCACATCAGAGAAATCTCTTTGAAGAAGGAGCAGTTCACCTCGTGATGCCACAAACCGTTCATACTTTTATAACACAGACTCAGGTAGGTTTTATATTTGACGCCGAGACATTCGTACGCATGAGACAAAACACCACTACAAATCTACAAAAAATTAAATAAAAAGAGTGTTAGTGGTCAGGCAAGAATCCAATAGCTTACACAACAGATCTCACACTTACAGTATATACAATTGATTAAGTTACTATATATGCTCACAAAATTGCTACATTTTTAACCCAAATTTGAATAAAACTGGGATAAAAGTGGGTTAAAACTTTAAGCCATATTGCCAGTTCATATTGTACCCAAATTTGGACTGAACAAATTGTCCCAGGTTACGATTGTAACCATGGTTCCCAGAGGAGACGCTAAACGAGGGGTCACCAAACTTGTTTCAGGAGGGCCCGCGCCCTTCAGAGTTTAGCTGCAATCCTAATCAAACACACCTAAACAAGCTAATCAAGGTCTTACTAGGTATACTTGAAACATCCAGGCAGGTGTGTTGTGGTAAGGTGAGACTAACCTATGCAGGGACACCGGTCCTCCAGGACCAAGATCGGTGACCCCTGCAGTATTTAGCTCTATCTTGCCTCTACACCTTCTTCAGAGATTAGCTCCAACCCTAATCAAATGCACCTAAACAAGCTAATCAAGGTCTTACAAGGTATACTTGAAACCTCCAGGCAGGTGTGTCGAGGCAAGGTGGAGCTAAACTCTGCAGGGACACCTGTCCTCCAGGACCAAGATTAGTGACTCCTGCCGAGTTTAGCTCCCCCTTGCCTCTACACCTTCTTCAGAGTTTGGCTCCAACCCTAATTATTCACACCTGAACAAGCTAATCAAGGTCTTACAAGGTATACTTGAAACCTCCAGGCAGGTGTGTTGAGGCAAGGTGGAGCTTAACTTTACAGGGACACCGGTCCTTCAGGACCAGGATTGGTGATCCCTGCAGAGTTTAGCTCCACCTTGCCTCAACACCTCCTTCAGAGTTGAACTCCAACCCTAATCAAACACACCTAAACAAGCTAATCAAGGTCTTACTTGGTATACTTGAAACCTCCAGGCAGGTATGTTGAGGCAAGGTAGAGCTAAACTCTGCAGGGACACCGGTCCTCCAAGACCAAGATTGGTGACCCCTGCAGAGTTTAGCTCAATCTCGCCTCAATACCTCCTTCAGAGATTAGCTCCAACCCTAATCAAATGCACCTAAACAAGCTAATCAAGGTCTTACAAGGTATACTTTAAAACCTCCAGGCAGGTGTGTTGAGGCAAGGTGGAGCTTAACTCTGCAGGGACACCGGTCCTCCAAGACCAAGATTGGTGACCCCTGTGCTAAACCCTCAAAACCGATGGTATGGGAACACTTCCTATTTATTGATGTCCTGAAGCACCTGTGAAATCACTTCAATGTAATTAGCACCCCTTATTGTAAATACTATAGCAAGTTATAGGAGGACAAGTGAAGCAAGGACACTAAAAGAAGTGTTACCAAATCTTGTTTCTAACTGATAAAGAAATCACCTTGCAATGCAATGCAATGAAATCTGGCATATAAAACTTTCTGAACCTCGACTTGAAATACTTCTTTGACCTTACATTTCATCAAGGCTGCCATTTGTTTGTCTTTACTGAACTCACTGTGTTTGTCTGTGCAACAGAGTCTTGTGTCAGGCATTGACCATCGGAGAGGACGCTGCTCGAAATCAACTGCTGCATCGTTTCTGCCAACAACACATGAAGACAAAAAGTACATGGTTATGATCAAACCCAGCAGGCACAGGACATCAACATGGCGTCAGATTGACATTGTACCCCATCGTTGTGGGGATGTTGCATTTTGTTTGGGAATAAAAATCCTATTGGTGTCTGAACCCAATATCAGGCCGACGTCACTATCCAACGTCCAACCTAAAAATCAACCAAATTTCAATGTCTAACGATGTTACAGCTTGACGTTTTGTGGATGTTACCACTATGACGTCTAGCAGATGTTGGATTTTGGTTGCCATACCTGATGAACAAATGTCAGTATTTGACGTCTATATGATGTTAGTTTAAGATGTTGGCTCGACGTTGGATTTTGCTCACTTTCCAACACAACCTAAAATCAACCAATTATCAACGTCATTAGGCGTCATTATTGGATGTCCACAATAACGTTGTTCTTAGATGTTCACTAAACATTGAATTTTGGTCACCTGACGTCACAACATAAATCTAAACTAATATTAACATCTTATGTGGTCGTGTGCCTGCTGGGAATTGATGCCAAAATGATGTCAAATTGGAAAAACGAAGTGGTTTGATATCAATTGACTACCTTGATGTCAAAACAACATCAAATTTACATCTCATATCGGCATTAAAAAAAAACACATCAAAAATACGCGGTTTCACGCCAACGTTAGATGTCAATCTGACGTCATTTTGACATCAAGGTAGATGTAAAGAAACAAAATCCAGTCTAAATTTATAATTTATAATTGAATTTCATAGATGAATAAAAGCTTTTTTTAGATTATAATAATTTTTATGTTGTTATTTTAGTGATCAAAAAAAGCATCAATGTGTGGATGACAAATAGACGTCAAGGTTTTAGAGGTCATACATATTTTTACTTCTCAAATTTCATGACTTTTCCATGATTTTTCCAAGACTAAGTAAATTTTCATGACCTAATGTGTCATGCAATGTCTACATATGTGTGGTAAAAGAAAAACAAATCATGTTCAACTTTATTACAGCATATCGTAAAACACCCAACAATCAATTTAGTTTCAATTTATATTTTTATTTCTATGTGAAAATTGACTTAGATAAAGCTTACATCGCACTAATAATGTGAGTATGTGATTGGCCAAGCAAAGAACCTATATTAAAGTATACAGATATCTGTTTTCCATGACTTTTCCAAAACTTTGTGGGTTTTTCTGTTTTTCCAAAACATTCCATGACTTTTCCAGGTTTTCCATGACCATATGAACCTTGAGGTTTTAATGTATTTAGCTATAATGCTCGGTCAATTTAATGTCGTTTTAGACAGGGTTAGAAGTCATTAATTAAACAGCAGAAATCAACTGAACACACTAACCTGAGCTGTTCTGGCGCCCACAAAGTCCACTCATACCCTCCACTAAGCCCTGGTTCAGTTGCACCTATAAGAGAAATGCGTGAAAATTACATGGGATATATAGTCGATAAAACGAAATAATTACAGGATTGACATTTATAGTAACATTTAAAGACTTAATTAGGTAAGTTATGGTAATTAGGCCAAGTAATTTAGCTTAAGGGTCTAATAATATTGACCTCAAAATGACCTTAAAAACCGCTTTTATTCTAGCTGAGATAAAGCAAATAAGACTTTCTCCAGAAGAAAAACTATTGTAGGAAATACTGTGAAATATTCCTGAATCTGTTCAACATCATTTGGGAAATAAAAAAAAAAAAAAAAAAAAAAAAAAAAAAAAAAAAAAAAAAAAAAAATAAAAAAAAAAAAAAAAAAAAAAAAAAAAAAAAAAAAAAAAAAAAAATAATAAAAAAATAAAAACATTAAAAACATTCAAAATAAACTAAAATTAAATTAAATTAAATAAATAAAAAAAAATCACAGGAGGGTGAATAATTTTGGCAATAAATGTAAAATAAATAATAATAAAAAAAAAAGTTATTTATTGATTACTCACCCAAAGTGAACTGACACCATCAGGAACGCTGTACCAGGTGACAGACAGTGGTAATACTTTGCTTTGGAGTCTGGTGTATATCCCGTAACTAAACACGTGTTGATAGGTGTGGTCGTACGGAAGGGAAATTCTGCGAAAATATATATTTATTTAATTTTTATTGCAGAAATGACAACATTTGTATATATAAGCTTCAAAATACTGGCCATCAAAGAGCCATGATAAGACTGTCTGAAAGAAGAAAGTCATTTACACAAATTGAGAGCGAGTTAATGGTGATTTTTCTTTTTGAGTGAGCTTTTGTTTTATTGTTGATGCTTTTAAAGCCTACTGCTTGAGCACATGATGGCTACAAATACTAATATGGTGACATTTTGTTAATTCGGACAAATTTAGGCTGTAAAATTGAGGACTTTTCACTAAAATAAATGTTTGTTTTTTTTTACATTTTTTTGAAAATCAAGACTCAACTTATGCCGAGTTCAGACTTCATGATTTTAGCCCCGATTTTGACTCGCCGACAGGTTTTGAGAAATCGCCGACAGATGCCTGAAATCACAGGCGAATCGGTGCTCGTTCACACTCGTAATAATCACACAATATGAACTATCAAAGACGCCATCTGAGAGGAAAAATCGCCGATGAGTCGTACGGAAGGGAAATTCTGTGAAAATATATATACAGTATATTTAATTTTTATTGCCGAAATATGACAACATTTGTATTTAAAAGCGTCAAACTAACGGCCATCAAAGAGCCATGATAAGAGTGTCTGAAAGAAGAAAGTCATTTACACTGAAGACGGCTTGAGGATGAGTAAATGATGGTGATTTTCCTTTTTGAGCGAGCTTTTATTTTATTGTTGATGCTTTTAAAGCCTACTGCTGTAGCACATGATGGCTACAAACACTAATATGGGGACATTTCGTTAATTCGGACAAATTTAGGCTGTAAAATTGAGGACTTTTCGCAAAAATATATATTTTTTTGACATTTTTTTAAAAACCAAGAATCCAGCAGTCACTGTTAACTTATGCCGAGTTCAGACTGCATGATTTTAGCCCCGATTTTGACTCGCCGACAGGTTTTGAGAAAATCGCAGACAGATGCCTGAAATCACAGGCGAATCTGTGCTCGTTCACGCTCGTAATAATCACACAATATGAACTATCAAAGACGGGATCTGAGAGAAATCGCCGATGAGTCGTACGCAAGGAAAATTCTGTGAAAATATATATACAGTATATTTAATTTTTATTGCAGAAGTATGACAACATTTGTATTTAAAAGCTTCAAACTAATGGCCATCAAAGAGCCATGATAAGAGTGTCTGAAAGAAGAAAGTCATTTACACTGAAGACGGCTTGAGGGTGAGTAAATGATGGTGGTTTTCCTTTTTGAGTGAGCTTTTGTTTTATTGTTGATGCTTTTAAACCCTACTTCTGTTGCACATGATGGCTACAAATACTAACATGGTGACATTTCGTTCATTAGGACAAATTTAGGCTCTAAAATTGAGGACTTTTCGCAAAAATAAACATTTTTTTAATATTTTTTTAAAATCAAGACTCCAGCAGTGACTGTCAACTTATGCCGAGTTCAGACTTCATGATTTTAGCCCCGATTTTGACTCGCCGACAGGTTTTGAGAAATTGCAGACAAATGCCTGAAATCACAGGCGAATCGGTGCTCGTTCACACTCGTAATAATCACACAATATGAACTATCAAAGACGCCATCTGAGAGAAATCGCAGATGAGTCGTACGCAAGGGAAATTCTGTGAAAATATATATACAGTATATTAAATATTTATTGCAGAAATATGACAACATTTGTATTTAAAAGCTTCAAACTAACGGCCATCAAAGAGCCATGATAAGAGTGTCTGAAAGAAGAAAGTCATTTACACTGAAGACAGCTTGAGGGTGAGTAAATGATGGTGGTTTTCCTTTTTGAGTGAGCTTTTGTTTTATTTTTGATGCTTTTAAAGCCTACTGCTGTAGCACATGATGGCTACAAATACTAATATGGGGACATTTCGTTCATTAGGACAAATTTAGGCTGTAAAATTGAGGACTTTTCGCAAAAATAAACATTTTTTAAATATTTTTTTAAAATCAAGACTCCAGCAGTCAGTCAACTTATGCCGAGTTTAGACTGCATGATTTTAGCCCCAATTTTGACTCGCCGACAGGTTTTGAGAAATTGCAGACAAATGCCTGAAATCACAGGCGAATCGGTGCTCTTTCACGCTCGTAATAATCACACAATATGAACTATCAAAGATGCCATCTGAGAGAAATCGCAGATGAGTCGTACGCAAGGGAAATTCTGTGAAAATATATATACAGTATATTTAATTTATTGCAGAAATATGACAACATTTGTATTTAAAAGCTTCAAACTAATGGCCATCAAAGAGCCATGATAAGAGTGTCTGAAAGAAGAAAGTCATTTACGCTGAAGACGGCTTGAGGGTGAGTAAATGATGGTGGTTTTCCTTTTTGAGTGAGCTTTTGTTTTATTGTTGATGCTTTTAAACCCTACTTCTGTTGCACATGATGGCTACAAATACTAATATGGTGACATTTCGTTCATTAGGACAAATTTAGGCTGTAAAATTGAGGACTTTTCGCAAAAATAAACATTTTTTAAATATTTTTTTAAAATCAAGAATCCAGCAGTGACTGTCAACTTATGCCGAGTTTAGACTGCATGATTTTAGCCCCGATTTTGACTCGCCGACAGGTTTTGAGAAATCGCAGACAGATGCCTGAAATCACAGGCGAATCGGTGCTCGTTCACGCTCGTAATAATCACACAATATGAACTATCAAAGACGCGATCTGAGAGAAAAATCGCCGATGAGTCGTACGCAAGGAAAATTCTGTGAAAATATATATATACAGTATATTTAATTTTTATTGCAGAAATATGGCAACATTTGTATTTAAAAGCTTCAAACTAACGGCCATCAAAGAGCCATGATAAGAGTGTCTGAAAGAAGAAAGTCATTTACGCTGAAGACGGCTTGAGGGTGAGTAAATGATGGTGGTTTTCCTTTTTGAGTGAGCTTTTGTTTTATTTTTGATGCTTTTAAAGCCTACTGCTGTAGCACATGATTGCTACAAATACTAACATGGTGACATTTCGTTAATTCGGACAAATTTAGGCTGTAAAATTGAGTAGTTATTGCAAAAATACATTTAAAAAAAATAAAAAATCAAGACTTCAGCAGTGACTGTCAACTTATGCCGAGTTTAGAATTCATGATTTTAGCCCCAATTTTGACTTGCCGACAGGTTTTGAGAAATCGCCGACAGATGCCTGAAATCACAGGCGAATCGGTGCTCGTTCACGCTCGTAATAATCACACAATATGAACTATCAAAGACACGATCTGAGAGAAAAACACTGATGAGTCGTACGCAAGGAAAATTCTGTGAAAATATATATACAGTAAATTTACTACTGCTGTAGCACATGATGGCTACAAACACTAATATGGTGACATTTCGTTCATTAGGACAAATTTAGGCTGTAAAATTGAGGAGTTTTTGCAAAAATACATTTTTTTTTTACATTAAAAAAAAAATCAAGACTGCAGCAGTCACTGTCAACTTATGCCGAGTTTCGACTTCATGATTTTAGCCCCGATTTTGAGGCCTCTTTCTCGTTATGTAGGTTATAACAGAAGATATACTGCGTGTTTTTGGGTGCGAGACGTAGTTTGGACAAAGTTGTCGGCGATTCTTCCTATTTTTAAGTAATGCAGTGTGAAACTCCCTGTCGCCGATCCATCTTGCAGTGTAAACACAGCAGCGACAGAACACCACCCCAGATAGTCATGCAGTGTGAACACATCTGTGACACGACTACTTACAAAATCATACAGTCTGAACTCGGAATTAGCGAGTTTGTCGATACATTTAGTGATTTTTTAGACCCTCCTAGCAACAAATTTTTAAAAAGTGACAAATCTAGCGACTTTATTAGTGTTACTGGAGATTATTATAGCCTCTCATGTGTCCGTACTGTACTATTCCTACTCTTATCAACAAGCTGCAGGTGATGCCATCGGCAGAGTACTCACAGGCGGCCCGGTACCACACAGCCGTCGCTCTCTCCCACCTGCAGGCTAAGAGCAGATCACCCCTCACCGACGGCGAAAGATTTCGCACCGTGAGTGTGAGGTATTTCCATAGTACAGTCGAACCGATCTGCTTCTCCTTTCTTTCAAATTTAACAATTTAATTTGACTGTTTACTCTTTTTGTTCACAATCACAGGTATTTAATTTAGTTTATTACGTCTGAGAGATTACTGCAAATTCACTACACATCTCTACTGATATGCTGTATTCAAACAGCGCACTTAAAATGTAGCGCAAATATTAATACGTCATCACGTCTAACCCTAAAGGGGTAAGTAATATGCAAACTGACATATGACGTAATCTAGCGACATTTAGCGACTTTTCGTAGCGCCTTTTCACTGAAAATAGCTAGCAACACTGGATTCCAGTAAAATTGAATAAAATTAATTCCTGTAGTACTTGATTAATATACTTCGTCTACTGCCAGTACTGTAATCTAACAGCCTGAACCACAAAAACAGTCTCAATGTTCGCTTATTGTTCCAAAAAATGCATCGTATGGGTCAAAAATATCATTTTATACCAAAAACCATCACAATTGTAAGTAAAGATCATCTTTCACGAAGAAATTTAGTCGATTTCCTATTGTAAATATATCAAAACATAATTTTATTTACTAATATACAGTGCTAGAACTAAATTCGTCCGACTTTAAAGTCGATTTTCTAAATGTTTAGATTCAAACACTGTCCTATCCTAAGAAACCATGCTAATAAAGCTAATACGTCAATTTAAAAAACAGACACTTACGACTGGATAGTTCCAGAACTACAATAATGACGCTATAAATATAAGTTAGTCAAACAATTAATTGAAGTAAAATCTCTGTTGAACGTGGGACCTGCTGCCGTCGACGGTCACGGTGCTGTTGTGGACGAGCGTGGTGATTTTGTTGACAACGATCTCCACTCTGTCCATTAGGCCGGTCGTCCCGCGCTGGGCGAGGACGTGACACTCCACCCCGGCGTGAGTGAAGTGTGTGAGCGTCACTGCGCAGCTGGACTTCAGGTGAAACACCGTCCCGTTGAAGCTGGAGAACACGCCGCTGCTGTACGTCCTGCACACATCTGAGGGAGGAAAATGCATGTATTAGGCTTACTGACTGATTGATCGATTTATTGATTGACTGAATGATTAAACGATTGATTTTTTTGAACAATCGATTGACTTATTGATTGAACATTTGATTGATTGGTTGAACAATTGATTGTTTGATTAATTGGAAAATTGATAGATTTTTTTGAACAATTTGATTGACTAAATATTTGATTAATTAATTGATTGAATGATTGAACAATCGATTGATTGGTTGAACAATTGCTTGTTTGATTAATTGATTGATTTTTTTAACAATCGATTGATTGAACATTTGATTTGATTGAGTTGAATGATTGTTTGAATATTTGATTAATTGATTGATTGAATTATTTAACAATCGATTGATTAGTTTAACAACAATTGATTGTTTAATTGATTGATTTTTTAAACAAATCGATGGACTGATTGATTGAACATTTGATTTGATTGATGAGTTGAATAATTAATTGACTAAAAACTTGATTAATTGAATGATTGAACAATCGATTGAATGGTTAAACAACAATTGATTGATCGATAGATTTTTTAAACAATTGATTGACTGATTAAAACATTTGATTTAATTAATTGATGAGTTGAACAATAGATTTTTTTGATTGATTGACTAAATATTTGATTAATTGATTGATTATTTAACAATCGATTGATTGGGTGAACAACAATTGATTGATCGATAGATTATTTTAAACAATCGATTGATTGAACATTTGATCAATTGATGAGTTGAACAATTGATTGACTAAATACTTGATTAATTTATTGATTGAATGGTTGAACAACAATCGATTTTTTGATAGATTAATTGAACAATTGATTGATTTTTGAACAATCTATTGACTGAAGGATTGAACATTTGAATGATTGATGGGTTGAACAATTGATTGACTGAATATTCATTAATTTAATGATTTAACAATCGATTGATTTGTTGAACAATTGATTTTTTGATTGATTAATTGAACAGTAGGTTCATTGATTGATTTTTTTGATCATCGACTGATTGAACATTTTATTGATTGATGGGTTGAACAACTGATTGATTGAACAATTAATTGATTGATTAAGTGATTGATAATTTTTTTTGAACGATCGATTGACAGATCGATTGAACATTTCTTTTGATTGAAGGTTTGAACAATTGATTGACTGAATATTTGATCAATTAATTAAACAATCGATTGATTAAACAACACTTGGTTAATCGAAACTTACTTTGAGCTGTAAACACTGATGGGATGTGACCTGCATATAAAAGTAAAACAGACAGACAGACAAAGGAATCATTCATTCACATCATCCGTAATTAAATACGTTTTCAAATAAAAGCAATTAAATTCATTATTAGTTCTTCAATGTACTAAATTAAGCAAGTTTACATCACATGAACTATTAAATAACAGTACAGACACTTATCTAATAATAATATAATATTAAATTCTAATATTTTATTTAATTATTGATTAATATTTGGTCAATATAAATGAACTTATTCAATTAATTACATAAATAAGTTGAACACAAAATATATTCATTATTTCATTTTCATTTTCATTTTATTTGTTTATTTATACAGGGACAATGTACAACATGACATGTTGTGCCAGAGTTAGCTGTAAAGCTAATTTACATCTGTAGTCCCTGTTACATCTGTAGTCCCTGTTACATCTGTAGTTTACTTATTATTTAAGTAAAACACACATGCCTATAATCATATACATATTATATTTCACTATATATATATATATACATATTATATTTCACTATACATATTATATTTCAATATATATATTTCAAT
>CAIGQQ010031223.1:694550-707371 GCA_903798035.1 Danio albolineatus | reverse complement strand
TAGATAGATAGATAGATAGATAGATAGATAGATAGATAGATAGATAGGTGATTTGTGTCATATCTATATTCATATGGGCAGTTTTTCTGCAATGGTCAGTTTGCTCGGTAGCTCACCTAGTAAAGTGTTTCTATGCCATTCTACACTCGGGTTTGAGTCCAGTGAAGCACAGTTCCACCAAAGAAATAAAAGGAATGTAAATTAATTAAAATGATGTGGTTGTAGTGCACCTTTCTCTTAGATTTGCTTTGGAAATCGCTATCTGGTGAGGTCAGGGATAGGTTTAGTGATTTGCGGATGATCTGTACGACAAGCGCCGCCTTCTTGAGGACGTGTACGTGAAGGATGCGTATTGGAAACATATGACAAAATGTATCCCGAGTAACGTATTTCAGATTCACAAAAATGTGGATAGTGACCGCTAGTGGATTAGATAGACAAAATTATTAGCCCTCTTGTCAAATTTGAAGTCTTTTTCACAAATTTCCCAAGTGATATAATTATTTTTTTAACATAATAGCTTTAATAACTGATCTTTTTTGCCTTTGCCATGGTGATTTTACATGCACTGTTTGTGAACGTTTCTAAACGAACTGTTGATTTTGCTGTGTTTGTTTGAGTTTGATAAATGGAGAACGAAAAGTTTCATCTTGAAACAAACCTTTATTTCTTTTGTTTGTACATCTTTGTTTGGCATTTGTTTGTTTGGCATGCTGTCCCGAGAGAGAGCTCTGAGCTCATAAGATCTTCGAGCCCGGGGCTCCCTCCTGTTTGCAGGGCGAGAGGGGAGTTTGAGC
Source organism: Danio albolineatus (assembly GCA_903798035.1). NCBI lineage: Eukaryota > Metazoa > Chordata > Actinopteri > Cypriniformes > Danionidae > Danio > Danio albolineatus. The sequence goes on along the minus strand of CAIGQQ010031223.1, from coordinate 706,574 downwards.
TCAGGTAGATCTGGAGAACTCCCCTGCTGTAGTAGCTGATGAACAGATAGTGATCGCTCTTCAGAGATAACTACTGACTAGGAGCATGTCTATGGTGCTGATTTGGATTAGTCAATTAACTTAAGTTGCATGTTTTTGGACGGTGGGAGGAAACCGGGGAACCCGGGGGAAACCCACGCGAGCACGGGGAGAACGTGTAAACTCCACACAGAAACGTCAGCTGGCTTGGTAAGGACTAGAACCAGTGATGTTCTTGCTGTGAGGCAACAGTGCTAGCCACTGGGCCGCCGTGCCACCCATCTAGGAAAGGAGGAGGAGTAGGGGTGGAAGGGGGGATTCTTCAAAATGAAGATGGCTGTGATATGGAGCTTTAGGGTGTTTATAGTGGCTCAGGAATCGTCTGATTGGTCAATCATAGATTGAATAATGCAGCACCGGCTGTGATCAATCATAAGCACGTGATCCTCTCCATTTATAGTAATAGGTATAAGGTCATTGGTTTCTTTTTTGGGGTCAAATTAAAATCGGAGCGATCTAATCCAGTGGTTCTCAACTGGTTTGGCCACGGGACCCACATTTTTACATGGTCATCAAGCCGCGACCCAAATTTTTAGGAACTATATTATAATTTTAGCAATTATAATTAAGTCATTTGTATTTATGTGTTAACATACACAAGCAGTGACAGATAAATCATGAGAAAATCACCAAGACTTACAAATAAACTATTTTTATTGCTGTCCTTTGACAAAATGTATCGAATTATAGAAATATTACAAAGTAAAAATGTACGCATTTCAAAATAAAAGTCCGGTATAAGCTAAATAAGCTAAAAATGTAACTTTTTAGGACATTATTTATATATATAATAATTATTATATTATAGTTATTACTTGTTGTTTACACACACTCCCCGACCCACTAAAAATGTTCCCGCGACCCACCAGTTGAGAAACACTGATCTAATCTACACCAGTATTCCGTTAAAGCACACTGTAATCAGGTCAATTAGGCAAGCCATTGGACAACAGTGGTTTGTTCTGTTGCAAAATTAGTTTCTTAGCTGTAAATTAAGTTCAGTCACATTTCTCGATTAACTGTATGAAAACGCGCGCAATAAACGTATCATCATTGCCAATGTTTCAACACAGATGAACCTTAAATCCCGGAAAAGTCTTAAGATCAGCCAGAAGCGCCTCTAATTGAAGAACCACCTTCCTGGATTTGTCCAGCACATGCCAGATTTCTTCCACAATATTAACCGCTGATCTCGGCTCTAAATTCACAGCGCGTCTGTAATTAAAAAGGTAGATGAGGAAGGGATAAAAGAACAAGAGCGCGCGAAGACCCCTGTTCTCCTTTAGGATTTCTGTTCTGCTCTTATTAATATTAAATGAAAGCCCGAGTGCAGCGGAAAGCTCCATCATACCTCTTTGGACTTTTACAAATAGAGAGCCTCGCTTCTGCGTAATTAGAAGGAATTATTCTCAGGGTCGCTCGAGTCGCACCCACGCTCGGCGTTCTTGGGGAGGATGTCGATGAATAGGTACTTCTCCGCCGTGATTAGTGTGTGAATATGAAAAACTATCTTCGCCGAAGCTGATAATTGTTGGACTCTGGTTGATTGAGGATGCGCGTTGGGTTGTTTAAATATTAGGAAGATGGATTTATGAATTTCTACACAGAGTTTAACATTTCAGTTTCATAGCAAAAAGCCATTGATGGCGGTTCACATCGGGAAATGCTGCTTGGGAACAGCGGAGTCCAAACTGGTGTGTTTTATAGGGCTTTAACCAACATATACAATCTATTCAGATTGATCCAGACTCCAGTTAGCTCTTGGAGAGGTCATTAGCATACTTTATCCCACCCTCCACTGTGAATGATTACATGTTGTGTTTAATAAGAGCATGAAAACATACACTCGCTGGCCACTTTTTTAGGTACACCCTACTAGTACCGGACATGCGTCCAAACGAACTCTGGTGTGATTTGACGAACACACTACCTGACAAAAGTCTTGCTGCCTGTCTGACTTTTAGGAACAACAAGTAACAACTTGACTTCTAGTTGATGATCTGGCCTCAGCAGTGGCTCATATGAAAGGCGAAGGCCTCTAGATTACACCGATTTCACCACAGTAAATATGATCATGTGTTGATGTTGACTGATGTAATGAGGACAGAGCGGTCTGACTCTGCTTAGACTAAAGTCTCGTCACTGAACCCTCAATAATGTCCAGAATATAAAGTCCTGCTGCAGTGGAGACAGAATGAATATTGTGCATGACTCCCATGAGCTTGGAGGACTGCATCCACACATCTCTGCAATAACGCATTAATAAAGTCATCTGGAATGCCAGAGAAAGCGTTCCTGCAGGACTCCCAGAGTTCATCAAGAGTCTTTGGGTTCATCTTCAGCGCCTGCTCCTTCATCTTACTCAATAATGTTCATGTCTGGTGACTGGGCGGGCCGATCCTGGAGCAGCTTGACCTTCTTTGCTTTCAGGAGCTTTGATGTGGAGGCTGAAGGATGAGGAACAGCTCAGGCTGTTGATGTTCAGACACTCTGCAGATCTCTCGCATGCCCCCATACTGAATGTAACCCCAAACCATGATGTTTCCTTCACCAAACTTGACTAATTTCTGCTATAATCTTGGTCCATATGGGTGCCAGTAGGTCTTCTGCAGTATTGGTGATGATTGGGATGCAGCTCAACAGATGATTCATCAGAAAAATCCACCTTCTGACACTTTTCCAAATGATCAACTAGACGTCGAGCTATTATTTGTTGCTCTTGGGATCGCCGAAGAATTTTATCAGGTAGTGATTGGGTTTATCGTTTTGGTCAAAACTGCATCATGGCCTGAATTTAGTTGTATATGAGCATGAAGTTTAGAAGTGGTTACTGGTCATTTACAGTACAACACACTGACTGATATCCTCATTTTTATCCTAGACTCTTTCTGAAGCTTGGCCGGCCATAGGGTGCCGTCACCAAACAATATACTTTTGTTCATCGGTGAGCTTTGTGCTGGAGAAATGTCACTGCGCATCTGGGAACAGACTGTATAGCGCTCTTCTTTTAAAAGGCCAAAGAAGCGAAGACCCATATATGACAAAACCTGCGATAAACCTGTCAGGATACAGACTATTAATGTCTGTGCGGTGCCGAGTGTTGACATTTAGTCAATATTAGTGTAATATACGGTTAAGTGAATGGAATTCCACTGGAATGAAAGCAAAAGCGCTGACCGTTTTTAAAACTGATGTTTAAAAGTCCGTGGGGATGAATGAAATTAGGTTTTAGTTTGCGTTCATTTATATATTTCAAGCCAAATATTGATATATGATTGGTGCCGAGTGTTGACATTTAGAGTGTTGGCACCCTTAGGGATAGGGTGAGGAGCTCTGACACCCGGGAGGAGCTCGGAGTAGAGCCGCTGCTCCTCCACATCGAGAGAAGTCAGCTGAGGTGGCTTTGGCATCTGTTTCTGATGCCTCCTGCACGTCTACCTAGGGAGGTGTTCCAGGCATGTCCCATCGGGAGGAGGCCTCGGGGAAGACCTAGGAAATGCTGGAGGGACTATTTCTCTCAGCTAGCCTGTGAACGCCTCAGGATCCCCCAGAGGAGCTGGAGGAAGTGTCTCGGGAGAGGGAAGTCTGGGGGTCTCTCCTGAAACTGCTGCCCCCACGACACAGCCCAGGAAAAGTGGAAGGAAATGAAAACGATTGGGACTTTTTAAGTCTTTTTATTTGAAAATTATGAGGCGACACGGTGGCGCAGTAGGTAGTGCTGTCGCCTCACAGCAAGAAAGTCGCTGGTTCGAGCCTCGGCTGGGTCAGTTGGCGTTTCTGTGTGGAGTCTGCATGTTCTCCGCGTGTTCGCGTGGGTTTTCTCCGGGTGCTCCGGTTTCCCCCACAGTCCAAACACATGTAGTACAGGTGAATTGGGTAGGCTAAATTGTCTGTAGTGTATGAGTGTGAATGAGTGTGTATGGATGTTTCCCAGTGATGGGTTGCGGCTGGAAAGGCATCCGCTGCGTAAAACAAATGCTGGATAAGTTGGCGGTTCATTCCGCTGTGGCGACCCCGGATTAATAAAGGGACTAAGCCGAAAAGAAAATGAATGAATGAATGAAAATTATGAATTTTAATGCCATAACTTTGATTTAATACAATAAATAAATGCTGGGTGGTTTTAATACAGCGTTGAGGCAAATACGCACAAACCCAATTGGCTTATTTTGGGATAATACATTTTTTTCTATGAAATTTAAATCACTTTTCAACCCAACAGTTGGGTTTGTCCATATTTGACCCAACAACCCAGCTTTTTGAGTGTACGTCCAAATATCTTAAGACTTTTGCTTTTGTTTTTAAGCTTTTTATCCAATAATTCACTTTTTCTCTCATATTGTTAATCAGTTTCCAAAACGATACTAAAGCATGGCGCAGAAACAGAACTCATCGAACAGAAACAATTACAATATTACATTATGATAAAATTAAAATAAAATATTTTATATCTTTATTTTTTTAAACACTTTGATTACCTAAAAAGAGTGACAAAGTGGTTAGCACTGTCATCTCACAGTAAGAAGGTCGCTGGTTCGAGCCTCGGCCGGGTCAGTTGGCCTTTCTGTGTGTTTGCATGTTCTCCCCGTGTTGGTGTGGGTTTCCTCCGGGTGCTCCGGTTTCACCCACAAGTCCAAACACATGCGCTAGAGGGGACCTGACGAACTAAATTGTACTGTATGCGTACTGTAAATGAGTGTGTATGGGTGTTTCCCAGTGCTGGGTTGCAGCTTATCCATCTGTAAAGCTGGATAGGTTGGCGGTTCATTCCGCTGTAGCGACCCCTGATGAATAAAGAACTAATCCAAGGGAAAATGAATGAGTTGATGATTACCTATTAACACATGGATGGAAAAAAATACACTGACTAATTCAGGAACAGGAAAACAGCAGGGGTTTTTGAATAAAAGTATCATATTGTTCAGGCCTGAAGCACTTTTGCACAGCAAATATACCTGTAATTACAGAATCAGCCTTATGACGATCAAATCATGACCAGATCTGAGTCTTGAAGGATCAAAGCTTGTCGCTGACAGCACTGGAGAGAGAGAGAGAGAGAACACATGAAATAAAATGCCAGAAAGAAAAAGCCAGACCGTCTCCAGGGCTTGACTTGGAAACCTAGCAACCAGTCGCCCGGGGCACGTTCGCGTAACTAACCAGATACCAAAGAACACAGTGGCTGGAACCATTCACATACACGATGGGTCGAAGTGTACATGTGTGATGGTCAGATGTTTAATAAACACACCAAATCGCTGCCATCCGGAAATAAGATCAGGATTGAGGATTGTGATCTTTTGAGGATAATCGAGCAGCTCCTGGCCAAATTTAGATCACATTTTGATAGCAGTTGTTAAAAGAGAAGTGCTGGGTTCACACCGAATGCAGAGCACTGTGTCACTTGCCCTAGTTTGCCCAGGGAATGTTTTTCTTTTTGGATGAGTTTTGAGCTCAGAGCTTGTGCGGTAGATGCGATTGAGGCAAACAGAGGTGGGTAGAGTATCCAAAATCTATACTCAAGTAAAAGTACAAGTACTTGCGGACATTTTTACTCAAGTAAAAGTAAAAGAAACAGTCTTAAAAGTTACTCGAGTAAGAGTAAAAAAGTATCAGGTGGAAAAATTACTTGAGTAAATAGTTTGTAGCGGCGTTCCAATGCCGCTAATGTTGGTGGAGCAAGCAAGTTTTGCACGCGTAAAAGTCAGAGTCCGTAAGCAAAGTAGATGCAAATAAAAATGTCTTTATTGTTCAATCAACACAACTCCATTCATCTATATTACGCTACTCTCTCTGTCTTAAGTTACGTTACGGTCAAAAACTGTGTGCTTCCCACCAACGCTCTTCCTCTCCATGCAGTGAAGCCACAGTTATATAGTATTGCACTGACCCCTTGTAGACAATGTATGGCTCCTACATACCGGCCCCTTAATTGTTTATGACAAAATGGCATAACAATTACAAATTCATACAATATGCAGCCTTACATATGAACTCAAAATTATATCAAACATACATGCACAACCTTAGTTTAAACACCTGATTAACTGCTTATCCCATAATTTTCCTACGTTGCTTCTAAAAGAAGGCAAAGCTTACTAACAAAACGTTCCAAGATGTTGCTTTTAGTTTGTGCCACCATGACCCAGTTGTTCGTGAATGTCTTTAAGTATGAGATCCGAGACGTGCTGATCTTTAGACAACAAGATGGGATGTTTTCTTTCGCTTGGCATAGCTGACTTACTAAGTCGTCCTCCTACTGATAGTACTCCATCACACCACATAGGATCCAGTTTATAAACAGAACCGTTTCTTTTAAGTGTTACCCTGTTTGAGAGCAGCAGTTTCCTCCTGAAACTGTTCCTGCTGACTGAAGCGAATTATGTTAATCTCAGCTGTATAAACATCTTCCACGGCCAGACTTTGTCTTTCTAGAGATGATTTAAAATGTTGTACTTTTGCATTTATGGTAGCATTGTCAACATGCTCCAAAGACAACTCCTTTCTTTTACAACTGATTTGCAGGAGAAGTTTCTGCAGTTTCAGAATCCATGCAACCGCAACCTTTAGACGTTTCCAATCAGAGAAATATATATATATCAGTGTTTCCTCTAGGATTTTTTCCAGCTGTTGGTAGTTTTCCAACTACCAACTACCTGTGGTGTTATTTCAGTGACAAATGTCGTGAGTGCAGTATTACAAGCCGAGATCCCTTTTTTGTGATACGAGCATGCGAATCTCTTTCCTTGCGCCAGACTCTGTTGGGCCTTTTACACAGATCTACCAACTACCTGTGGTGTTATTTCAGTGACAAATGTCATGAGCGCAGGATAACAAGCCGAGATCCCTTTTTTGTGATACGAGCATGCAAATCTCTTTGCGCCGGTTTTCTCTGTTCGTGCACAAAACTTCTTGCACGCCCTCAAATAAACGCTGCTCAAGTGCGATTTCGCGCCTAGGAAAACGTATGAATGAGTCCAATAGACCTACCGCGCGGCATTAATGCATCCTGAAGTAAAGTGAAACGGCCATAAACTCCAGCAAGATAAAGTCAGTCTCTGTACATTTTTAAGTATTATAAAGCATTACCTAATTATGGAAACTGTGTTCATCTTAACTGAAATGTGCGCCGTGTTTGCTGGCCTCACGCATCACACACCTGTCAGTCAGTCAGTCGCCGAGCATGTCACCTTAAAGGGTTTACCCCTTAGCATTCCTGTAAAATTTGCTTAAACACTTAAAAAACTGCATACCCAAAGTAAATTGCATGTTTTTTTTTTAACCATTTTTAGTATAAGCATGGTTTTGGTCTCTTATGAAAGGTGACACACTGAGGTTTATTACTTAATAGTCAGAATCACTGTTAATGTTATTGGTATTGAGTAATTAAACTTAAGACACACTAAAAAATCTAAAAAATTAAAATCCGCCTACATTCCGTTCTGAAACATTCGTCAGAAACATCCTCCTCTGATGCATCACTGACCCCCGAGTACATTTTTTCAACAACAAGTTCAAGCGAGAACTTTGTTTTGCTCGTTTTCTTTGCCATTTTCACCTCCAACCAATGTAAACTCTCTCGCCATGGTCTTTACGCACGGGCGCACAAGTCACCATGGCACGTTACAAACAGACTCCAGCGCTCGGTAGGTTGAACACTCCTACCAAAGACGCATATTAATCTTTTCAGAAGCTCATTGGCTATCAGATAAGGCAGTGTTTTTCAAAGTCATTCGCAATTGGATCGATCTATCGACCGTCACAGTGAGGGCGGAACCAGTTTTTGTGGGGCGCGCTCATTGGATTTGGACGACTATTGACACCTATTGAAAGCAACTATTGGTTCGAATGATGCGTCAATCAAAAGGACAAGGGTCAGCGGCCATTTTCTTTTAAAAATAGCAGTATTGTTTACAACTAAAATACGCTAAACTACCGAATGCATCATATATTTGCTCCGGCGACAAGTTTGAAATGGTAGCGGTGCATTCCTCTGACGTTTATCGATATATATGAATGGGTTGTGGACTAAATATTTCACTGAATTGGATTGGCTGGACCCTTTGCAGTGTAATTACACCGTGTTTGTTGAATTGTTATGTATCCGTGGACAGACAGGAGGCATAAAATGTGAGTTTCTTCAGTTTTGTTATTGTTTCTGCGGTTATCGGTAGTTTGACAAAGTCACAAATTGTGTCTGCTATGTTTATTGTGTCTTAAAATGGTTGGAATAGTTTTAATCACAAGAATCTCAGCTTTCAAAAGATATATGACATGTTTAGTCTCTTTTCTGGGAAAGGCATTATGTTTTGCGATGTTTTTCATTAAACATGCAATAGGCGCAGGCGGTACATCGGATGGCAACGTGTTAAACAAATAACACACAGCACTGCTACGATTACAGAAACGTTCCCGCTGTTATAATTCACTAACCTCTTAATACGTTTTGGTGCGATTGTAACCCGCTATTAAAAAACAACGACGGCTGAATGTTTTGAATGAGCAGTAATGTAGCAGTGGTGGGGTGAATTTTAGTGTGGCGCCCCGCCATGGAAGAATGAATGTAGAGGAAACCATTTATATATATATATATATATATATATATATATATATATATATATACACACAATATATACAGTTAAAATTATTCGCCCTCCTGTTTCTTTGTCAAATATTTCCCAAATGATGTTGAACAGATTCAGGAATTTTTCACAGTATTTCCACTAATAATTTTTCTTCTGGTGAAAGTCTTTTTTTATTTTTATTTCGGCTAAAATAAAAGCAGTTCGTAATGTTTTTGAACCCATTTTAAGGTCAATATTATTAGGCCCCTTAAGCAATATTTTCTTTTGATTTTCTACAAAATAAACCATCAATAACGAATTGCCTAATTAGCTTGCTGAAATTGCCTTTAAATGTCACTTTAAGCTGAATACTAGCATCTTAAAAAATATCTTGTCAAATATATTGTACTGTCATCATGACGAAGATATACGTTGTGTTGCTAACATCTTCTACTTGTTAAACACAAATTGGGCAAAATGTACAAAGGGGTTAATAATTATGACATAATTATTAGCCATTGTTTATTTTTCCCTAATTTGTGTATATATATATATATATATATATATATATACGCCGTGTTAAAAAAATAATGTTTAAAAGTTGCATTTTATTGATAATCAGTGTGAAGGACTTATATGTGCAAGGCTAATCAGTTATGTCATTAAACAGCAGTTTCTTCAGTTTTCCCATAGTTACCACTAAGAAGGTTTAAATTGGGATAGTTTGGATAGTTTTTTTTAACGATGTACAGCGCGCATCGCATTATCAAACTAAGCTTATTCTTGTTGACATCTTGGAGTAAAAACACAGATTGAACATGAGGCCGCGGTCGGATAAACTCACTGCACAGACAGCGAGACCGACCTTCTCTGAAGCGCAGATGGCCGTGGCGTAACCGCAATATAAACTCGCACGTCTTCTTCGACTTCCAACATAAGCGCGCACACTTGAACCGAAAGCGGACGACGCGTCTCTGTAGCAACCTCTCGCAACACAACCTCTCCAATGCGACGCCTCGCGATATTTGCAAACAAGTCATATGAATCATATTTACCATCATTTGACGGTAACGAAGGAACGCCGCCAGATCTAGCGAAGAGTCATGATTTTCTCGAATAATATACTCGAGTAAACGTTTACATCATTAAGTGTGCTTAAAAAGTACACGTTACGCAACAATTTTACTCAAGTAAATGTGATGAAGTAAACGTAACTCGTTACTGCCCCCGTCTGGAGGCAAACTATACGGCAAACGTGACACGCGTTCTGCTGCGTCCTATGATAATTCGCCTATATTCATGCATTTGCATTGACGTTGTACGTAACTTACTATTGCGAATATTTAGCTTGACCACAGATTTAGAGCTTTTATTTGCATTGTTTTACGTTTCACTCGATTTATTTTATGTTCAAATTCAGCAATTGTCATCGTGAACGTCCTTCTCGGAGGCGCAGATGGTCGTGGCTTAACCACAATATAAACTCACTATAAATGTCTTAATATAAACAATATAAACGTCTTCCTCGACTTCAGCCATCAATCCAACATAGGCGCGTGTGATTGAACCGAAAGCAGATGACGCGTCTCTATAGCAACCTCTCGCAACACAACCTCTCCAATGCGACGCCTCGCGATATTTGCAAACAAGTCATATGAATCATATTTACTATCATTTGACGGTAACGAAGAAACGCCGCCAGATCTAGCGAAGAGTCATGATTTTCTCAAATAATATACTCGAGTAAACGTTTACAACTTTAAATGTACTCAAAAAGTACACCTTACATAACAATTTTACTCAAGTAAATGTGACGAAGTAAACGTAACTCGTTACTGCCCCCGTCTGGAGGCAAACTATACGGCAAACGTGACACGCGTTCTGCTGCGTCCTATGATAATTTGCCTATATTCATGCATTTGCATTGATGTTGTACGTAACTTACTTATGTGAATATTTAGTTTGACCACAGATTTAGAGCTTTTATTTGCATTGTTTTACGTTTCACTCAATTTATTTTATGTCCAAATTCGGCAATTGCCAAACAAAAGACACTTGATTTTACATATAAAACATATTTTATATGTTAGCACAAAACAGCTTAACGGTGTCTATGATCATTGGCGTGTTCAGTTTACTAGCTAGTTCACTTCGTAACGTGTTGTGTGTTATTATGCGGAGTGCTGCGGGGTTTTAGTATGTCGAAGCAAGCTTCAAAATAAGAGTTAAAAACCGTGTAAAATCAAGGTAAACGTTTTTCCTACTTACGTTTGCTTTCGAAAACACTATTGGTTGGGTTTAGGGAAGAGAGTTTAGTTCAATGGTGATCTAAACCCTGCCTTTTTGTGAACGTGTCCAAGAAGGACGTCTATCTGAAACGTACAACAAAACATACGTATTTAAGACTCGCACAAATGCAGACAGCGCCCTCTGGTGGCTTTGTCATTTAAACGTACCCGGAGCTACGTATTTTTTATGTACAAATATTTTTTCTTTTATTTTTCTTTTCTTTAACAGAGCGAGGTCACGAGGGGGAAAGTAATCGAAAAACATCACCCTGGAAAAGCGAGATCGATTATAGCTTCTGAATGTCGATTACTTTTCGATTAATCGCCCAGCCCTACTCTGACCGATATTGAAACTTGTTTGATGACCGCAATGAACGAGGGATTGACGAGTGATCGGCGTGTTAGGTCAACGCAAAGACGCGCATACCTGGAGTCTTTGTTTGCTTTCATAACATTTACAAGCATTTCAGTTGTCTTTAAAGACTAATATTTGCATGAAATTTGCATAAATTCTGCATATGATACATAGCTGTTTGTTTTTCTGACTATTTTAGGTGTCATTCTTCAAAACGATATACCGCAGCATAGCATAACTCATAAACCCGAACGTCAAGTGTTTGTCAAGTGTTCGTTTTTTACAGTACGGAGCTCCTGTAGCAGTAATTGATGTGTAAAATGACCTTCGCTTAAACACAGTAATTGCTCTCGAAGACAGGTGCCTTTCTGACTGGTGTCACAGCAATTTAACGTAATTGCAAAAGGGAGAAGAATCACTTTCTCGTTATCAAGATACCCACACGTGGCAGAGAGCCTTCCGTACATCTCGACGCTTCAGCGAACGTGTCTACCCTTGATATTAGGTCAGGGTAACGGTGAATATAGAAGCGAGAAGCGGGTGAAGAGAAAACTCAAGCGCTTGATCGCAGCCCTTTTTCATATTGGAGAAGCCAATGCTAATTACTACTACCCATACTGAAGTCACTTACACTCACCGGCCACTTTATTAGGTACACCTGACTGCTCGTTAACGCACGTTTCTAATCAGCCGATCGCCTGGCAGTATAGGCATGTAGACATGGTCAAGACGACCTGCT
>CAIGQQ010031223.1:687050-692050 GCA_903798035.1 Danio albolineatus | reverse complement strand
GGGGCAACGTGAAGGAATTAAGTTGACTTATTAGTTTTTACAAATTAAAGTGGATTGAACATAAAAAAATTAAGTTGTCCCAAAAAAAAAACAATGAAGAATTGTGTTGTTTCAGCTCAATTTATTAACTTTTTGAGTGTTGAAATTGTTAAAAAGTCAAATGGTCGCATCGCGTTATTGTAGTTTATTAGATTAGTACAGTATTAGAAAAGCTCCTTCCTACGGGCTGGTCTGAGTATTTCAGAAACTGCTGATCTGATGAGATTTTCACGCACAACCATTTCTAAAGTTTACAGAGAATGGTCCGACAAAGAGGAAATATCCAGTGAGCCGCATATATATTCATGTAATATACATATATAATTTTGCATTTATTCAGGAAAAACTGTTATGTATGTGACGTCTCTTTGTTACGCATGTGACAGATGGCAAATCGACACTTAAGTGACTTTAGCAAATCAAATAAAACGTTGACTGAGAAGTATATATATTTTATTTTATAATTTGCATTTATGAGGGAAAAAAGCTGCGTTATGTATGTGACGTCTCTTTGTTACGCATGTGACAGATGTAAAATCGACACTTACGTGACTTGGTGAATCAAAATAAACAGTTTGAAAACACTGACAGAGACATTCTTGAGTATTTTTACAAAACTCTAAAATACACAAACAACGTAGATAAAGTCGCTATTTTGGTGAAAAATTTCTCTTTTGTTACAGAAAGCTTAACATTTGGATGGAATTCCTCTTTTTTATATATTTTTGAGCATAGAAAGAGCTTTATTATCAAAAGAGGCATAGAATAATAAAAATTATATATATTTTTATTTTATAATTTGCATTTATGAGGGAAAAAAGCTGCGTTATGCATGTGACGTCTCTCTGTTACGCATGTGACGATGTGAAATTTACACTTTCCTGACATTGGTAAATCAAATAAAATAGTCTGAAAATGTTGACGGAGACATTCTTGAGTATTTTTACAGTACTCTAAAATACAAGCCGACACAAACAAAGTCGAAAGAGTTTTGCTATTTTTGGGAAAACTTTAAGGTTGACACTTGCATGGAATAGCTTATTTTTGTTGTCCTAATGTGCATGATATTTATTATTTTTAGGGGGGTATTTAGGAGAATAAAAAGAGCTTCATTATGAAAAGGATGATACAATAATAATAAAAATATATATTTTATTTTATAATTGTGCATTTATGAGGGAAAAAAGCTGCGTTATGTATGTGACGTCTCTTTGTTACGCATGTGACAGATGTGAAATCGACACTTAAGTGACTTTAGTAAATCAAATAAAATAGTCTGAAAACGTTGACGGATTATTTTTTGAGTATTTTTACAGTACTCTAAAATACACTACATAGATAAAGTCGCTATTTTGGTGAAAAGTTTCTTCTTTATTACAGAAAGCTTGACATTTGGATGGAATTTCTCTTTTTGGATATATTTTAGAGCATAGAAAGAGCTTCATCATCAAAAGAAGAATAGAATAATAACAATCATATATATTTTATTTTATAATTTGCATTCATAAGGAAAAAAGCTGCGTTATGCATGTGACGTCTCTCTGTTACGCATGGGACAGATGTGAAATCGACACTTAAGTGACTTTAGTAAGTCAAATAAAATAGTCTGAAAACGTTGACGGATTATTTTTTGAGTATTTTTACAGTACTCTAAAATACACTACATAGATAAAGTCGCTATTTTGGTGAAAAGTTTCTTCTTTATTACAGAAAGCTTAACATTTGCATGGAATTACTCTTTTTTGGATATATTTTGGAGCATAGAAAGAGCTTTACTATCAAAAGAAGAATAGAATAATAATAATTATATATATTTTATTCACTAATTTGCATTTATTAGGGAAAAAAGCTGCGTTATGCATGTGACGTCTCTCTGTTACGCATGTGACAGATGTGAAATCGACACTTAAGTGACTTTAGTAAATCAAATAAAATAGTCTGAAAACGTTGACAGATGCATTTTTGAGTATTTTTACAGAACTCTAAAATACACAAACAACGTAGATAAATCGCTATTTTGGTAAAAAGTTTCTTCTTTTTTACAGAAAGCTTAACATTTGCATGGAATTCCTCTTTTTTGGATATATTTTAGAGCATAAAAAGAGCTTTATTATCAAAAGAAGAATAGAATAATAAAAATTATATATATATTATTCACTAATTTGCATTTATTAGGGAAAAAAGCTGCGTTATGCATGTGACGTCTCTTTGTTACGCATGTGACCAATGTCGAATTGCCACTTGCCTGACATTTGTAAATCAAATAATAATAGTTAATAAATAATAGTTTGAAAACGTTGACGGATGCATTTTCGAATTTTTTTCACGCATAAGCGACATAAACAACGTCGAAAGAGTCCAGGGGTTAACATTTGCATGGAATTCCTCTGTCTTTGGATATAAACGGAGCACAGAAAGAGCTTTCTTTTTTGATCCGCAAATTCGAACATTATCCTACGCTCTTGACTCCTCCGTAGCTCTGATCTCGTTTAATCGATTAAGCATAAATCAGGATTTAACAGGGGAACTGAGGTATTTCTTAATAAGACATCTGAGTCACTCCTTCCACTGATGCGCGTGTGACGTAACTATGTGTTTCCATGTGTTTCCGCAGAGGGCCCGGTGATCTGGCGCATGCTGACCTTCCCTCCGGCTCGCCGTGCTCTTATCGTAGGCTGTGGACTGCAGATGTTCCAGCAGCTATCTGGCATCAACACCGTCATGTAAGCCTCGCTTCACTTCTCAGGTGCCTCCTGATCGACAGGCTTAAATCGATAGGGCTGTAGTATTTATAGGACACGATTTAGTTTATACTTTAAGACACGCTGTGCATTTTCTCTACGGTGTAAACGTCGCAAATTGAATACGTATTGCATCTACATATTGCTTTAAAACAGATTCGGTATCGCTTTATTAGCTTATACTTTATGTTAAGGTGAAATAGTTGCGTTTATTTAACTACTAATGAGTGATATTATTTAATTATATGTACTTACAATTGGAACGTGGGTTAGGTTTGGCGTAAGTAACATGTTATTATGCATAATTTATTGTTATTGCTGAAGTATCGTGCATGGAATGTGTGTAAACATCACCTAAACGAACAGGTTACCGCTTGTTTTGATGGTCCCTTTAGCACATTTTGTGAATTATAAGTTAAATCGCAACTACATAGAGGCTGATTCTCATTAGAGAAGTTCAAAATTAGTTGGTATAGAGTTCATTTATGTCGTGCGGCACAATTATTTTTATTATAATTGTAGTGATCTGCTCGACGTCAATTTAATTTCATGCTTTTGATGATGTACAGTAGGTACTACTTAAATATGGACATTGCCGCCGCGGCAAGTACCGCCGCCGCGGAAGAAATTGTTTTAAGGTAAGACCGCAGTTTGCGACTTTACCACCAGGGGGCACAAGCGGACGGGATGCGAACGGGCAGAAATACACAGTAGCTGTAAATACCCCGCTACTTATGAAGATGAAATAATAGGACAAAACATTATAATGGCTTCATTAATCATTAAAAACTTCTTAACAGCTTTATTGTTATTGTAAATGTGTTAAATGAAATGAATATTCATTTTGGGAAAAAGTAAAATTAAAGAAATAAAAGACCACTACAATAAACGACAACTAAAATGAAAGTAGGTACAAACACGCATACAAATATACCTAATCAAATAAATGTATAAAGCAGTGTTTTAGCCTAGAAATAGAGAGATGTACAGTGTTTGATATTTTAACGTGACAAAGACAGTTACTCAATAAGCGTTTCATTTACGTTTTCATTTACATTTTCGTTGTATTTTACTATCTAATTTTATGTCTCAATTATTGTCCATAAATAATAAATTAATAAATAAACAGGCCTAAATAATTATTTACTTAATGGCTCAGTATCTTTTTATGTTTTAATTTCAATTTCAGTGTGAAATCTAATGTGGCATAACAGCATAAAAAGTTATAGCTAATTCATCAAAATTATGTTAAAATACATCCGAAGTATAAAAAGTAAAAGAGCTCATCAAAACAGTCTGCCTGCTATTTTATATAGGCCTGCTATATTTAAAAGAAAGATGCAAAGGGGGCTATATTTAATTAATTTCTGTTTCTGTCACCCACGGTTCAATGCGCGCGTCTGAGTCGTTTATATTAATTAATATATTATTTACCTTTTCTCTCGGTATGGCGTCTGTGCGCGCGCTTTTCAGCTGAATAAAGGCCTAAATTACGTCTAAAAAGCAACTACTGAGCGGTGATATGTGTCGTTCTTTTTAAGATAACCACCTAGCATTCAATTTAAGAGCCCCTAACATCACACGCAGGACCGTTTCTCTGTGTCTTCCTGGTTATTTCTTTAAATGAATAATAATTTAGGCTTATTTAATTAGTCATTTGTTATTTATGTACAATAATTAAGGCATAAAATGAGATAGTGAAATATAATCAACAAAGAAAACATAAATTAAAAGGCTTATTTAGCTGATTTAGTCCACTTTAAAATACCAAAACACTGTACATCTCTCTATATTTAGGCTACAGCTGCTTTATTTATTTATTTATTCGTTTATTTATTTGTTTGTGTAAGTATGCATGTATATGTTTGTACTTTCGTTTTAGTTGTCTTTTATTTCTTTGATTTTAATTTCCGAAACGAGTCCTCATTGCACTTAACAAGTTTACACTAATAATAAAGCTTGTTAACAAGTTTTTAATGATTAATGAAGGAATTATAATGCTTTGTTTCGTTATTTCATCTTTATTTACAAGCAGCAGGGTATTTACAGCTACTGTAGATTTCTGTCTGTTCGCATCCTGTCCCTTTGTGCCCCCTGCCGCTATAGTATAGTATAATATATATATACATTCATTCATTTATTAATTCATTCATTTTCTTGTCGGCTTAGTCCATTTATTAATCCGGGGTCGCCACAGCGGAATGAACCGCCAACTTATCC
>CAIGQQ010031223.1:662324-678581 GCA_903798035.1 Danio albolineatus | reverse complement strand
AGAACAGGCGCGAATGGCGCTCGCTAGAGAAATTTAAGGTCTTAAAAGCGTACACAGCGACCTCTGGAGGATTTGGGAAAACAAAAACTGCAAAAAACGTACCACCAGGGACGTATTTGAAGCTCTCCAGAAATGTATACAGGGGTACGTATCAATAATGAGCCTGGGTTGCATATAGGCCATTGTAGGATCTGCGAGCCATTTCCCCCATTATGCAGCATTATAGAAGCCCTGTGTCTGTGAAAATCTCTCAAACCTCGGTCAGACTAATGGCTATGCTGTGTCTGTCTTGTGTGTTTGATGTGTGCGGCTCAGTGTGTGTGTTTATAATACCGTACACCACCTGAGCACAAAACAATCTTCATTGCTTTCATTAGTGAAATAGGTTAGTCCCCATGGGAGTGTTTCTCTCTATCTCCGTCTCTCTCTCTTAGTGTCTCCCTGCTTTTTTTCACTCTCACACACACATTTCTCACTGGCTTCAGTGCCGAGTGCAAGCCCGCGACACACTCGCAGCTCCCAGCCTGTTCTCCATCACGTCCCTTCACTCCCGTTAGATCACGTTTATCGTGAAGATTGATGGTGGTCCGAGATTCAACTGAACGAACGCAAGCAATCTGTTGCTCCATGAGTCAGTCTGTGTGCAACAAACGCTCGCATTGACAACGCTCTTATTTTGGAACACAAATAAAAGTAATAAATTGACGCAAAATCTGAAGCCATTTTAATAAAGTCAGCACAAATCCGTAAATTTCTCCATCTATTTCCATATTTCTGATCACAAACATTAAATTATAGACACTAGCCATCCATATTCTGCAGCTTTCAGTCATTAAAACCAACCGTGTCCCTGTCAGAGCTACAATTCAGCCGTGTTTACATTTATCTTGTGGATATTCCTCAGCGATTTAGTCTTTAGTGATTAAATTTGCAGTTTCTCTTGCTCAGATTAACATTTTCTGGTGTTTTTCTGCTGTTTATACTTAGGCTTTGCATTTCAAATTATACTTTAATCGCACTTAACCTGCAAATTAGAATAGAAACGGTATAAATAGCATACAAACACGTTAACAGTAATGAACACCATAGATGTTTATGTGTCAAAGTCACTTGAATCCCCTTTCTTCCTCATTCTGATGCTCGCTTTGAACTGCGGCAGATCGTCTCGACCGTGTCTGCATGCCATAACGCATCGAGCTGCTGCCAAGCGATTGGCTGGTTAGAAATTTGCCTTAACTAGCAGTTGGAAAGGTGTACCTAATAAAGTGGCCGGATTGTTTCAATCGATATTTGTGACAAACCCAGTCTTTGAGTTCAACTAATTCATGTTAATTGATGTATTTATTACAGTATTCATTCGTCTTTGTTAACATTAATGAAAAAAAAGTCCATCGTTATGTTAGCTAATGATAACAAGCATCAATTTGGTAATAATGCATTAGTACATGCCGAACTATGATTAATAAAGGCTCTACAAGTCATTATTACTTCAAATTAGAAAGATTTACTCACATTACCTAATGGATCCTAAACATAAACATTTAATTTCCCACAAAAAAAATCCCCAAACCGTATATCTGAACCAAATTTGGGTTCAAACACATTGTATATTTCACCAGTATCTTGTAAAGTACTATAGTACGATGTAAAATCACCCATATCAAATCATAACACATCAAATAAACTCATAGACTGGTGAATAACTGAACAAATAGCCTATAAAATCATCCATTTTGGTGTCCGGCTGCAGCGTTAGCCAAAACATCCTCCCCCCTGCATGTAAACAAATGACCGGAAAATCGAATTACACGTCCAGAGATAGTCCCGTCGTTAGCATTAGTCGTTTTATGTGGAATTGTGATACCGCGTCTCCCACTCATGATCAGCACGATCACTTCTGTGCCAAATGGGATCTAAATGACATCGCTGGCATCATCGGTGAAGATGACGAACACGGTTAGTCACAATTCATGCTAATGACTGCTAGCGTATTACCTGCCTGTTATTAAAATATTAACTGTATATAAGTAGCTGTGATTTTATTCTGCACCACTGATCTTACCACAACACCAAAACCCAACTACTACCTTGCTAACTATTATTAAGCAGCTAATTAGCAATTTGTTAAGCTAACAGTGCTAGTTAATGGTTTGTTAATAGCATGGATTGTGACTTAAAATAAAGCGTTAGCGAATAATGTTAGCAAACAAGTCCTAAGGTCATGCTAATGACTGCTAGCTTGTTACCTGCCTGTTATTAAAATATTAACTGTATAATAGTAGCTGTGATTTTATTCTGAACAGCTAATCTAACCACAACACCTAAACTCAACTACTACCGTGCTAACTATTAATAAGCAACTAATTAGCAGTTTGTCGAGCTAATAGTGCTAGTTAATGGTTTGTTAATAGCATGGATTGTAACTTAACATAAAGTGTTAGCGAATAATGTTAGCAAACAAGTCCTAAGGTGGGTAAGAGTCATTGTTGTCGCATTTGAAATGCACCACAAATTCTCTATTGGAGACAGGTCGGGACTGCGGGCAGGCCAATCTACTTGTATCCTCTTCCTCCGCAGCTAGGACTTTGTAATTTGAAGTGACGGTCACCAAAACGGCACAATTAGGAGCAAAGCCTAAAAGGGTCCGTTTCAGAGAGTTATTAAACATTACTTGTGGGGCATTTTGAATTTAAACTTCCAACACGATCTCACGGCAGTTCGTAACTTTGATTTACGAATTCGTATGAATTCGTACGATCTCATTCATACAATTTAGCATGATTTGCTCATCCCCAATGATAGTTGGGTTTAGGGGTGGGGTGCCACATCCCCTTTTTAAAATCGTATATTTTTGTACGGCTGAACTTGTATGAAATTGTACGAATTCGCCACTACACTGACAAAAACGTAAAATAGTTACGTTTCCTCGTGAGATCAGGCTAAAAACTTCGTTACTTGTAAAAAGGGGCACATCCCCTTTAAAACTCAATATGTTAATTTGGTTAACTATTTGAGTGTTCTATCGTTGTTCTACTTGATTTTTTTACGGGCTAATAATATTGACATAATATTTGATTCATTTTAAGTATAAGAAAATAGAGTTTCTACAGAAGACGATCCATTCCCTGAAAACGCCCTTGCTCTTTTCAACTTACAGACTTTGAGAACTAATTACAATTGAGGGCTATTAATTTTGGCTGTAACTTTATATATGGACACACATGCACAGTGCATATGATGTATAAATTATATAAAGCGCATATGAATATTGCAAGAACCCATTCACACAGCACAATTTTAAACTTAAAAGGATACCCTTTGTCCTTTAAGAGTGAATAGTCAAAGTCAGTCTGCTTTTTACACGAATAACCCCTGAACCGCGGTAAATGTCAAGGCAAGTCACGTCCAAAACTCCAGGCAGTTTTATCCCAGTTCACAAGACATTAGCAGCTTCAGATGCAAGTTTTGATTGAATTTCGAGCGTGCTTTACTACAAGGGACCTTGCTTTCAAGTGTATCTCAAGGTCGATTTCAAGAGCCTATGTTAATGGACTGAAACATTTGGTGTTGGCCTTGGACTCAAACCCAACCCTCTTCAGGTCTCTTGACTTTGACGAAAACTATTCAGGTCTTGGCCTGGATTTGGATTTAAATGAGCTGGCCTTGTCTACAACACTTGTCTGCGCCTTTTCGGGAAGCGTTTAGACCAGGGGTGTCCAAACTCGGTCCTGGAGGGCCGGCGTCCTGCAGATTTTAGCTCCAAATTGCCTCAACAAACTGGCATGGATGGTTCTAGAAAGCCTAGTAAGGGCTTGGTTAGCTAGCCGAGGTGTGTGTGATTGTGGCTGGAACTAAACTTTGCGAGTTTGCGCACCCCTGGTTTAGACACTTAAACAGCAAAATTGATGGTAGAAGCTCAAACGTAAGGCCGTGTCCGCAGGTGTTTTTGTGAACAGTTTTCCCCAGCTTCCTTTTTAAAAAATGTCTGTCCAAATGAATACACAAACACACACTGTGATGGAGTTAACATGTTAACAAAGGTTCAACAGCTGGACCACACCTCATTTTGCCTCCTTAACCAATCATCTACTCCCTAAAACTTATTCAAGGCAGACCAGCCCTCTAGCACTGTTCTTCCTATTCTTTCGAACCCACCCTCGCTCCATTTCCTTGCCTCCCATTAACAACCCAATAACCCTCTCTCTCTTTCCTCCTAGGTTGAACTGGGGGGTTCAATCACTCTACCAAAATACTACAAAATACTACTCTATTGGAGACAGGTCGGGACTGCGGGCAGGCCAATCTACCCGTATCCTCTTCCTCTGCAGCTAGGACTTTGTAATTTGAAGTGAGGGTCCCAAAACAGCACAAAGTCTAAAAGGCTCCGTTTCAGAGAGTTATTAAACATTACTTGTGGGGCATTTTGAATTAAAAACCTCCTACACGATCTCACGGCAGTTCGTAACTTTTTGATTTAGTGGCTAATAGTAAATTCGTACGATCTCGTTTGTACAATTTAGCATGATTCGCTCATCCCCAATGATGGTTGGGTTAAGGGATGGGGTGCCACGTCCCACTACAGTGACATATCTCCCACTCTGAGTGTCTGGGCATCATCGTAGGATGCCCGATCAACCTACCTACCTGTCCTATCTATCCTCTTACTTCCGTTCCCCTTCATCCCACTGTTCCCTTACCACCCCTTTTCATCCCTACAGTAAAGTCGAGCTCAAAGTGTGGCATGGTCCATTCCGGTGAAATGCATGTTAAGCGCACGCTGAACCAACAGGTGGCGATGAAAGCCTTTAATGCAGGGTTGAGCGTGGAATTAAGTACTTGCACGAGCAAATCGTATACAAGTCAATGCAAATGTGGGAACAGAGGTAGACCAACACTGTGTGACGTGTTTTAACGTGTGGAATTGGCCTCAATCAGTCGTGTCTTCCGCATTTGGTGTGAACCCAGCCGTGTTGACCAATCAGAAAGGAGAAGACAGTGCGTACACTGTTGACATAAGGCAAGAACTCAGGTTGTAGCGTCCACCTTGACTGGACTTCAGAAAGTTATAGTCACCTGATACTGCGTTTTTGTGTGGACAAACTGCATAGAATAAACAGAGGTTTTTAAAATACCTGTCCGCGACTCGCTCCCAGCTATTCCCCTCGCTGACCAGGAGATGTCTCGCTCAGTGGAATTTTAGAACTCCACTCCCCAGAAGCCCTGTACCTGGTGCTGATTCCACCGCACCTGAAGGCTTGTTTTGCCCTGCATACATCACTGAGCGGAGCACACATTGCATTCTGACTGACCCATGCCCATGTTCGTGTGTACAGAGCCTTAAAATACAACTTAAGGTGGTCGCACACTAGATGCGGCACGGCGCGGCGTGCACATGACAGTAAGAAGTATCGCAAACCAGACGTCCACATTCGCACGTTATTTAAAATGAAACTATTCAGATGGCTCAGAAATATGAACAGTGTCCCGAGTCGTAGCTGGGCGCCGCCAAACTTGCGGCACCGGTGCGCGTACTGTGATAAAAATATTTGTTAGGAATTCTAAAACACATGACGCGGCTCTTCGCCAAGTGGCGCATTTGCTGTGCGACCCGCTTTAGAAGACGACATACCATGTGAGGCATATCACTATGCTATCAAAATGTAATATTCAGTGATATATATTCTGTAAGGTTGCGCTATCTTAATTTAATAGTATTCAATTATTGTAGCTTGGTTAGGTGGCTTAGGTGTTATCGCAAATACTGAATGACTTAATGTTTCCTTGTGTCTAAATTTTGATTGGTTATTGATGTCTGGTGTTGTTGTTGTTCTGTCTTTTCATTTCTTTTTCGACAGTGAAATGAGCAACATGGTTTCAGTACTGACATCTTGTGGACAAACGAAGCATCACGAAACCGATTCAGAGCACATGTGCAAGCTGCTCATGAATCGTGTACTCTGGGCTGGGCTGTAACTATAATTACAAATCAATTATATTACTAATACGTTACTATGATGTATACTCTATTACTAAACGATTTAAGATGTAGCTTGTTTTCATGACTACTATTACGTTTTGACAAACAATTAGTTCACACATGTCTAATTTATGGGGTTAAATAATACAGTTGTTGGTCTTAAAGTCTGTGTGACTTCAAAATTTACACTGTTTGGCTAGTGCACATGTGAACAATTAGTTTACTGAAAAAATATTATCTGTTGGGTTTAGGGGTGGGTGGGCGCGTCAATCGGTGCTTTTGAAAACACTATCGGTTGGGTTTAGAGAAGAAAGAGGGTGGGTCAGTCGATTGATCAGTCAGTCAGTCGAGAGCAGCCTCTGGTGAATTTACGCGTGAACAGCAGGCGCGAATGGCGCTCGCGAGAGAAATATAAGATCTAAAAAGCGTATGCAGCGCCCTCTGGTGGATTCGCGAAAACAAAAACGGCAAAAGAAACGTAGCTCCTGGGATGTATTTGGCGCTCTCCAGAAATGTATATGGGGTACATATTCAGAATGAGCCTAAGTTGTTGACGTCAGCCACAGTATTCTTAGCCACGCCCCTCTCACATCAGAGAATGATTTTTTTTTAAAAAGCCCCGCCCACTACTCAATATATTTAGTTTTAGTTGGAAGCACATTGAACTAATATATTGAACTAAAAGTCTTCCGGTTCCTGTAGACTTTAAGCAGGGCTGACACCATATTTCCAGTGATGTGTGATTAAACACACTTCTAATTAATCACACACACACACACACACACACACACAAAGGCTTGTCATTGTGGCATTCTGGGAAATCACGACCGTGCTGTGGAGGTTTCAGTCATTATAATGCTGCCTCCAAGGCCTTTGTGTGTGTGTGTGTGAAAGACAAATGGCTGTCGAACTCACACTTTTCTGTCAGCGGTGTGCGTTTTAAGACCTTTGAGCAAGCCTCATAACTTAAATGTCAGCGTGCGGTGTGTGTACCTTGGGCTAGAGTGAACGAGACCGTCTGCTGACCAGCGGGAGCCCCTTACGAGGGAACATTGTGTGTTTGAGAGTGTCTGGTGTATCTGGCACCTGCGTACGCATCCATATTTATGGAGAGTAGGGGGGTTTATAACCAATGAAGCCTAATACATAAACAATTCTGGACTTTTAGACCTATGACAGGATGGATGTGATCTGCGCGAAGACTCTAGAATACACAAGACATGTATAGTTTTGAACGGGGAAACGTTTAATGATCAATATGGCGAATGAAGCTCCACCTACTACTACAGGAGCCAATCTTTGATCGACCCAAACGAGAGCCCAAAGTTGGCCCATGCTAACCTTTGATTTGGCCCATTGTCCATTTGAGAGGAAAGGATGGGTTGGTTGGGATGTATATCTCAGATGTAGATCGTCATTTCGAATTTAACGGAAGCTTTTGTTCATTGCGTTATAAAAATCGTACAATTTTGCATTAGTTAATATAATTTAAAGCAATGTTTTGTAGTTATTGGTAAATAATGTAAAATTTGATGTCATACAATTTGGTGTCATTAACTTCAGCCCACATGTTTGGTTTTCGGCCCTTCATTTGGAAAAGTTTGGGCACCCGTAGACGTTTCTCCAGGGGAGAAGCTCGGACCAGACGTGGTTCACGACCGTTTTTGTGGTCAACAAACACATTGAAATCTGTATTTTAAATGAACCAACTTCACTTAAAGACGAACGTTTTTCGGTTTTGTAAACTGTATTAAACGAACGAGAGGTACAGTCCGTCCACGTCAAACGCACATCACATGACAGCAACTACTCAAACGCCCACAAACTTGTAAACAAAGAGTCGCGGTCAATTCTGGAGGAGATTCGCCATTGAGACCAAGTGACGAATTACTTCTGAAGACAAGTGCGATCTGACGAAGCATTACAGGGCTCGAAATTGTGATCATTTTGGTCCACGAAATTTAGGGTTTTAATTTTTAGTTTTTAATTTTTAGGTTCTTTAATTTTGTTTGATGCGAACCGTAGATTTATTTTATAATGTAACGGTAGAACTATAGCAGACAACTCTCACTCAAACACATTCAAAGCAGCATGATAATGAGAAACGTAATTCGTTGTTAGTATCGTCATCATCGCCATCGTTATTATTTTATAACTATTAGACATTCATTTTGGAATTATTGCGCAAAGTTAGTCCTGATTGATGTTGTTTTCAAATACAATTAATATATTAACATACAATCTGCAGTGGTGCTCATTCACTTTTGAAGTCAGGAGCGCCGCTGCTACCGAATACAAAGGTTCATTTCGAGCCCTGCATTATCTAGAGGATGATAATGTGTAGAACAGCCATAAATGAGGTCGGTGTCGTGATCTCGTTACTTTCGATTAGCTTGGACAAGCTGAAAATATGCTGATTGTGTCTGTTTGATTTGCACATTAAGAAATGAAGCTTATGAGTTATGTAATCATAAGCTTGGTAAACCGTTTTGGAGAATTTGATGTTTCCCACACTGAACGCACAAGCGGTGTTTCAAAGATGGCCACTGAGTGAAATGACTTGCCTTAAAGGGACTTTGATTTGTGCAAAAACTGTCATAAATACATCATTTTAGCTATTTATGTAAGACAATAGCATGTCAAGAAATAGGAGGCGAGGAAAGAAGTTGAGAAAAATGAACCCTTTGCAAATGAGCAGCAATTTTCGCAATCGACAGCCGAGTGAAGTGTGTCTAAGCGGAGCTGAGAGTCAGGAGCGCAGAAAAACAGGATCCAGAGGATTTTACGGTTTTATATGATTGACTGTAACTACATGAATACATAATAGTCATAAATACATAATAAAAGCACATAACAGCTGCATATATAAGGCTTTTTATGATAATATACCTATACATGCACTTGTCAATTTGCATATTTGCATTCGCTACTTACTTCTGTTTTTAAAATATATTTATTTTCCATTTTTTGTCCCGTCTCTGTCATTCTGGCACTGCAGAAGCTCTGTCACGAACACAAATTCCTCATACTAGTGAACACCTCGCAAAAAAGCTATTCCTGATTCAGAATCTAAAGTGATCTGTGCTAAAGAAACTGCTATGTTTCCATCCAAATATGCAAATTATATATATATATACACACACACACACAATTGCGAATGAAGCAGTTTCCATCCGAAGAGAAAAAAATCGTCACTTCCTAATATACTGGCGACAGATATCAATAAGAAAAACAGAATTTAGTATTGCGGTAGGGCCGTTTTTCTTATAGTATACAGTACAAGCATCTTACAAGATGAAACGCAGTAAACAAGATCAAGTATTACTGCTAATACTAATAATACAAGAAGTTCTGATATTTTCTAAAGATTTGATCAAATGTAAAATATACCAATAGGAACCATTGAGGAGCTCTTAATCATCAGTTTATCTA
Organism: Danio albolineatus; assembly: GCA_903798035.1. NCBI lineage: Eukaryota > Metazoa > Chordata > Actinopteri > Cypriniformes > Danionidae > Danio > Danio albolineatus. Next base: position 669,172 of record CAIGQQ010031223.1, on the reverse strand, counting down.
TCCATAGCAATCCCTAAGTGCCATTAGCCATAAATAAGCAGGGGAGTTCTCGAGATCTACCTGTGCTTAAACTCCCCTTTCACCCTCCAAACGGGAGGGAGCCCCAGGCTCGAGGATCTTATAAGCTCAGGGCTCTTTCCTGGCACAGATACGCTTCATAATCAATCACTGGCTAAGCGAGAACTCTTGAATTTACATTTTCACAAAAAAAAAACTTGCTATTAGGACATAGTATAAGATAACCAAGCGTCTGTGTCTTTAAGTTGAAGATCTTTAAAGTCCCGAGTACTCAAACTGACTGTTTTTTCTTGGCAAATCAAGAGTTTCTCTCAACTGAATTCTTTCAGATGATCTGCGGTCTAGACATTGACCACACCGGTCTTCATCTCATCCAAGCACTCAGCAGTTACCATCTTCCATCCACACCACCCACAAAAGCCGTCCCTGACATCTCCACTGATTCCTTGAGAATTGGGGTTACATCCGAGAGCCGTTCAAACGGTTGCTATTTTCAGACAGGAATCCATTCCACACCTTGGCACCAGTCCATGCCTTTTGCCATTTGCAGTGTTTTTAGATCTGTCTTGTGTTTGCAGGGAGTTCAGCAGCGCCGTAGATAACACGGATGCGTGACTTCTTTAATGCATTCGTAATTCTGAAGGTCAATATGTCCTGTTTTTCTACGTTTCAGCTTCACTGAACATCTTTTAATAATCGGCATAAAGAGTCCAGCTAGACAAACAAGAAACGGGTTTCTATTTGGAATGAGAGACCTGACAGCTTGACATGATGGACTGCAATTCTGCTTATTTTATGAAAGATAAATACTTTGAATCACTTTATTTTAAGGTTAATTCTTGCTATTGGTCTTTCACCTCAATAAACTCCTGATTCATTGCTTACTAATAGTCATTAGGGTAGTGGTTGAGTGTAGGTATTGTGTAGGATTCAGCCGATTCAAATGTTATCTTTCGATTGAATGGGCGTTATCAGTGGTTATCAGTTGATAGATGTGAGTCAGTGCGCCTACTAGTAGGCTCAGAATCATCCATCCACATGGTTATTCAGCTATAAGTCACATATGGATACGGCCGGAAGTGAACGAGAATTATGTTCCATTAATTGTATTGTATTGTAATAACGTCTACCCCTAACCCAACCCCAAACCCAACGTCACAGTAATATAAAAACAGATCTGGATCTGGAGTCTTCTCTATTATATTATAGCTGATTAAGCATGTGGATGGATGATAACATCCTTCTGAGCCTACCAGTAGGCTTAGAAGGCCCCTACTGGCCCATATCTATCAGCTGATAACCACCGATAACGCTTATTCAATCGAATGATAACGTTGGAAGCGGGTGGTAGGATCAGGGATGTAGAAAATGATTATGCAGAATAATTAATTACTACAAATAAGAGCTAATAAACAATAAGCAATTAGCTGATAGTGAGAATCGGTCTCTATATTAAAGTGTTACCGAAACGGTAACGGTTTATAGGATTTGCTGTAATATCATGGTTTGAGTAAGACGTCCATTTTGTGTATAAGTTTACAAACTACCGACAGCACATCTTCAAATTTAAGTTAGAATAAAGAGTATTTATGACAGTTTTTACTTCCATATCCATTGATTTTCTAGATTCTGTGTGTATTTTTTATAGGAGGTAAACAATAGAAAAGCATTAAAGGCTCGTACACACCGGGACGCTTTTCGTTTGCGTTTATCGTCGGCGTTTTTCGAGACGTTTTTCAGCATTCAAGCCCAAGCGATTTTCTCTGGCGTCGAGCAGGAAAGCATGCAAAATCACTCCTTGACGTTAGATGGCGCACACGGTGGCGCCAAGCTTCTGACACCCGCTTGTTACACAGAAGAAGAAAAGAGGAAGTTTACACTCTTGTTGTTGCCGATCGGCAAAACGTGGATGGTTCAAGTAGCAGCTCTAGCGCTGAAGAGATGATTATTGTTCACCAGTGCAGTAAGCAGCTCCACGTTAATATCTCCTCTGGGCATCTGCGCTCGCATTGACAGTTTTGCGCTTGAGCGCCTCCAAGGGGTGTTTACTGTAACTTCAGCAGCTCCGTACACGTGAGCAACAGTGGGAATCTGATTGGTGGAGAAGGTTTTGACGCGGGGCGTCAAAACAAAAAAACGAGCATGAGGCGTTTCTTTAAAAATGACGCTTTTACGCCTGGCGTTTTGCGCGTTGGTGTGCACAATCACATTGGCGCCCTTTATTTAGTCTCGAGGCGTCAAACGCCAACCGAAAACGCGAGCAAAAAACGTCTCGGTGTGCACGGGTCTTAATACTGCTATTTTAAACAGATTAATATTCCTATTTAAACCAAAACTCAATTTACGAACTTAAGACATCGTGTACACTTCAACTCTAATGACTAAACTGATGTTTAGTTGAATAGCCATTGTTTTTGTTGATCTGCATCCCACCATTGCTGTTTACTATTGAGATTAGCTTCAGTCAACTGCAAGTTTTCAATTGGGTTGAGGTCAGGGCATTGAGCAGACCACTCCATTACTTAAATCCTACTTTCCTCAAACAGGTTTTTCCTTGATCACTCGTGTGTTTTGAGTTGTTGTCATGTTGAAACACATAGGGGAGGAACAAGTATTTTGATTAAATCAAACAGACCCATGATACCTGGTAAACCAGATATAGATCCAGTGTTGGGCAATTAAGCGTTACTAGTAATTCGTTACTGTAGCGGCATTACTTTTGACAGTAACTAACACTGTAACGCATTACTTTTTACATATATTAACTCCGTTATCATTACAATATGATGCATTTGTCCGTTACTTGGTAAATTAATTAATTTTGGCTGCAGTCTAGCCCAAATCTTCCTGTTTACATCGGTGACTCAACTGTGGGATTGGTGGATTCCAAGCAACCACCGTAAAGATGTGTCACGTATGAGTAGGGCCAGACGGAATCTGCGGACGTTTTTTGCTATTTCTGCAGAGTATTTTGTTTACAATCTGCAGATTTATGCAGAATTATTTTGGGAGTATCATAACTAAAACCTTAAAATATGAAATAAAAAGTGATACCTTTTCAACTTTTATTTAATGTTTACAATGCGAATCCAATTAGTTCCACTTTATTTGGTAAACAAAGCAAGTCTCTCATATAAAATCTCCACTAAAAGACATTAAATATTACTTTACAAACTGTATTGTAAATAAAACATATGAATATTTTTATATTAGTAAATATTATTACTAAAATTAATTTAAAAACTGAATAAATATACATTTACACATATTTACACCAGTAAATAAACAGAATCAATGATGGGCTAAAAATCTGCGGAAATCTGCGCGCGCAGATTCCGTGTGGCCCTACGTATGAGGCGCCAGACTGGACAAAAGTCAAGCAGAAGCAGAGACCAAATGTGCACGAGGTGTGTGCGCGAGAGAGTCATTAACGTTACTATTATTAATTTCTATTACTAATACTACTACGTTTGCTGTTTCAAATAAATAAGCACACAATTGTTATCTACATATCAAAACTGATTATTTTAGTGGACACAGTGACGTTTCACAGTTATTTAAAATGTACAGTGCTGTATTGCTTTTTATCGTTTAACTTATATTTAAGTCGTCGACACCACATTTAATTTGTGGTTAGTTTGAAAATTGCTCACTCAGATTTCATCTCTGAGCAGCTCTTGTGTTTTTGTTTTGTTTAAATAGCATCAAATGTATGGTTGTCTATATTTTTGTTTTGACACCAATGTTAGATGTCGATTTAACGTCATTTTTACATCAAGGTAGTCGACCGATATTAAATTAATGGTCAAAAATGCTAAGCTTTTTGATGTGGTTAAGGCATCAAAGTGCCCCTTGGGTACTTCAATGTCATTGTTCTTCTGAAAATGGGTGGATTGACCCAATCTGTGTCACAACTCTTGCGATCCACATTAATATTTCAGTCAAAACATGTACCTATTATTGGCAAATCCAGAGAAACAATATAATGAGTCACTTGGTTCTAGTAGTTCGATTGCTCACAGATTCAGTTCAAACAGTTCAGTGATTCACTCGGTTCTAGTAGTTCGATTGCTCAAAGATTCAGTTCAAACAGTTCCATGATTCACTCGGTTCTAGTAGTTTGATTGCTCAAAGATTCAGTTCAAACAGTTCCATGATTCACTCGGTTCTAGTAGTTCAATTGCTCACAGATTCAGTTCAAACAGTTCAATGATTCTCTCGGTTCTAGTAGTTCGATTGCTCACAGATTCAGTTCAAACAGTTCAGTGATTCACTCGGTTCTAGTAGTTCGATTGCTCAAAGATTCAGTTCAAACAGTTCCATGATTCACTCGGTTCTAGTAGTTTGATTGCTCAAAGATTCAGTTCAAACAGTTCCATGATTCACTCGGTTCTAGTAGTTCAATTGCTCACAGATTCAGTTCAAACAGTTCAATGATTCTCTCGGTTCTAGTAGTTCGATTGCTCACAGATTCAGTTCAAACAGTTCAGTGATTCACTCGGTTCTAGTAGTTCGATTGCTCAAAGATTCAGTTCAAACAGTTCCATGATTCACTCGGTTCTAGTAGTTTGATTGCTCAAAGATTCAGTTCAAACAGTTCCATGATTCACTCGGTTCTAGTAGTTCAATTGCTCACAGATTCAGTTCAAACAGTTCAATGATTCTCTCGGTTCTAGTAGTTCGATTGCTCACAGATTCAGTTCAAACAGTTCAGTGATTCACTCGGTTCTAGTAGTTCGATTGCTCACAGATTCAGTTCAAACAGTTTAATGATTCACTCGGTTCTAGTAGTTCGATTGCTCACAGATTCAGTTTAAACAGTTCAATGGTTCACTCGGTTCTAGTAGTTTGATTGCTCAAAGATTCAGTTCAATGATTCACTTGGTTCTAGTAGTTTGATTGCTCAAAGATTCAGTTCAAACAGTTCCATGATTCACTCGGTTCTAGTAGTTTGAATGCTCAAAGATTCAGTTCAAACAGTTCCATAATTCACTCGGTTCTAGTAGTTTGATGGCTCAAAGATTCAGTTCAAACAGTTCAGTGATTCACTCAGTTCTAGTAGTTTGATTGCTTACAGATTCAGTTCAAACAGTTCAGTGATTCACTCGGTTTGAGTAGTTCGAATGCTCAAAGATTCAGTTCAAACAGTTCAGTAATTCACTTGGTTCTAGTAGTTTGTTTGCTTACAGATTCAGTTCAAACAGTTCAGTGATTCACTCGGTTCTAGTAGTTTGATTGCTCACAGATTCAGTTCAAACAGTTCAGTGATTCACTTGGTTCTAGTAGTTCGATTGCTCAAAGATTCAGATCAAACAGTTGAGTGATTCACTCTGTTCTAGTTGTTCAATTGCTCAAAGATTCAGTTCAAACAGTTCAGTGATTCACTCGGTTCTAGTAGTTCAATTGCTCAAAGGTTCAGTTCAAACAGTTCAATGATTCACTCAGTTCTAGTAGTTCGATTGCTCACAGATTCAGTTCAAACAGTTCAATGGTTCACTCAGTTCTAGTTGTTCGATTGCTCACAGATTCAGTTCAAACAGTTCGATGATTCACTCGGTTCTAGTAGTTCGATTGCTCAAAGATTCAGTTCAAACAGTTCAATGGTTCACTCAGTTCTAGTAGTTCGATTGCTCACAGATTCAGTTCAAACAGTTCAATGATTCACTCAGTTCTAGTAGTTCGATTGCTCACAGATTCAATTCAAACAGTTCAATGATTCACTCAGTTCTAGTAGTTCGATTGCTCAAAGATTCAGTTCAAACAGTTCGATGATTCACTCAGTTCTAGTCGTTCGATTGCTCACAGATTCAGTTCAAACAGTTCAGTAATTCACTCAGTTCTATTCGTTCAATTGCTCACTGATTCAGTTTAAACAGTTCGATGATTCACTCAGTTCTAGTAGTCCGATTGCTCACGGATTTGATCCTTTCCTCCACAATTAGCAGAAGTTTTTAAAATATATCACCCCTGTGTGGACATTAGGTGACAGCTACCAGCTCATTACAAATATATAGATATATATATCTCTGTTAGCGCTACTCAGCAACAGAAGGCAGTGCTAAAACACGCATGTAAAGACCAGTATCTCTGCAGATCAATGAACAGATCCACAGGGGTCTCTGACCTACAGCCACAAGTGATTATGAGACCGAGGAAGAAAGCCCTTGTCCTGATGTGCAGTGAATGAGACACATCTCGCATCTGACCCTACACTCATCAGTAGCCTAGTGTTCGTTCTTCACATCTCTCGACCTTTGACATTCCTATTACCGCGAAACAATACCTCATCTCTCTGCTATTGCACGACGGTACTGTCCAGCAGGTTTTCTTGCAGCCAGCAGGAGAGACAATTAGAGAAAGTGTGTTTTTCTGAGAAGACCCATGCTGAGGGCAACCGAAGGCTTACAATTTTCATCAAGGCGATGGAACGGAGCCTGGAGGCTTTTACGGATCGAGACGGAGCACTTTTAAACACGCACACGAGGGAAAACTGAGAACAGAGAGGCAGACGCGTGTGAGACGTCTCCTCTGAGAGCTCTGGGTCCTGCAGGCTCACTGTGAGATCTGTCTGAACGCTCAGAGGTAGCGCAGACCTTATGAAAGTGGGGATTCATCTGCGTTAAACCTGGAGAAGCTGCTGAAGTGACCTTCCTAAGAAGTGTTTGGTTAAACGCTCACAGCTGAGACCCGCTGACGACAACTGCTGCACTGATGTTATTACTCTGTCCATCCATCTATCTCTCCAACTTTTTTCATCTGTTCATCTGTCCATCATTTTGTCTGTCTATCTATCTATCTATCTATCTATCTATCTATCTATCTATCTATCT
>CAIGQQ010031223.1:637083-648049 GCA_903798035.1 Danio albolineatus | reverse complement strand
CTCCCTTCATTTGTTCGCTCATTCTTTCTTTCATATTTTTGTTCCTTCCTTCATTAGGTCCTTTTGTTTATTCATTCGTTTGTTGGCTCCTTCCTTAGTTTGTTCAGTCCTTCCTTGAATTCTTCCTTCATTCTTTTGGTCCTTCCTTCTTTTCTCCCTTCATTTGTTCGCTCATTCTTTCTTTTTATATTTTTGTTACTTCCTTCATTATGTCCATTCGTTCGTTCCTTCTTTCCTTCCTTAGTTTGTTCAGTCCTTCCTTGAATCCTTCCTTCCATTCTTCATTCGTTCCATTTAGTTTCATCCGTTCTATTTAGTGATGGCCAGAAAACATTTGCCATGTGGGGACCAAACATGGGGTATATCTGGCCCAGATATGGTCAATATTTGGCCCTTGTCTGGAAGCCAGACTTGGTCCAGTCATGTACCATAATTTACTGTGACATGTGGGCTAAGCAAAAGCTGATTGTGTGGGCCAGAGAGATTTTGCTATGTGGGTTTTGAGTTCACTTCATTCGCGTGTGAAATTCGCTTTATATTAGATGCGGATTCGCATCATGGGTAGGTGACTCTACACTCTCGGAAATAAAGGTACAGGAGCTGTTACTGGGGCGGTACCTTTTCAAAAGGTGCATATTTGTACCTGAAGGGTCCATAATCGTACCTCAAAGGTGTATATTAGTGCTCAAATGTACCTAAAAAGTACCTTTGAGGTACCATTATAGACCCTTCAGGTACAAATATGTACCTTTTAAAAAGGTACCGCCCCAGTAACAGCTCCTGTACCTTTATTTCTGAAAGTGTAGCTTCATTGCTAAATGGCTAACATGGATTTTATTGAGAGAGTAGCTGTGTTTATGTGCTTAAGGAAGGCTGATAAACAGCGTATATCCGTTCGGCGCCGTGTCAGAGTTTACTAGATCCTTTCAGAGGAGTTCAGAAGCTATATCTGGATGATGGAGGCTTTCACACTGAGCCGAGCCCAGTTTGATGAGCTGTTGTTCGTTGTCGACAGGAGGATTTCCCCTTAGGACACCAACAACAGGCACTACGTCATAATTCAATTCAATTCAATTCACCTTTATTTGTATAGCACTTTTACAATGTAGATTGTGTCAAAGCAGCTTCACATAGAAGGTTATAGTAGATTGAAAGTGTCAGTCCAGTTATTAGTGTTGGAGTTCAGTTCAGTTCAGTGTTGTTTAACATTCACTACCTAGAGTCCAAACACTGAAGAGTAATCCATCGGTGCGCAGCTCTAGCTGCAGTCTAGTCGCCGGAGGCTGGAGAACTCGAGGCTCGTCTGTCCTTGGAGGGTCACAGGAATCCGTCTCTTGCTTGCTACTCCGCCGAGCAGCTGCTCAGGATACAGCCTGGTCCAGGATTATGGAGCCTTGGAATCGTCTCGTCGCGGGCATAATCACGGCCATACTAGAGCAAGCTCCTGATTGGTTAACGCAGTAAGAATGTGATTGGCGCCGCCTCATTTGCTCAAATATTGTCGCAGGACGTCTATGCATTGACTTTAGAGCAAGCTCCTGATTGGTTAACGCAGCAAGAATGTGATTGGCGCCGCCTCATTTGCTCAAATATTGTCGCAGGACGTCTATGCATTGACTTAACATGCAAATCACTCACGCTCGACGCTTCATCCATGTCTGGTGTGAACGCACCTCGAGTCTAGTTTTGATCTCCGCTGTATTCTTGCTTGACCAACAATTTAAGGGACAAAACTCGTCCTTTACTCGTTCCAAACCTTTTCGAGTGTCTTTCTTCTGTTGAACACAAAAGACGATCGTTTGAAAAATGTCTCATAACGATCTGGAAACACATGAGTAAATGTTTTTAGGGATGAACGACAATGAACAGAAAGTCTTCACTGTGTTGATGTTAAATTTGTTTCCTATGTGTTCTTTCTGAAGGTACTACAGCGCCACCATCCTGCAGATGTCAGGAGTGCGAGATGACAAGCTGGCCATCTGGCTGGTGACTGTAACGGCCTTCACCAATTTCCTGTTTACTCTTCTGGGTGTTTGGCTGGTGGAGAGAGTAGGGAGACGCAAGCTTACATTGGGGAGCATCTTCGGTAAGGCTGTACTGTAGTGTATATGTCTGATTAATATGTACACTGGTTCCGCACGATTCACTCACGTCATACCAGCACAAATCAATTCGGTTAGCAAATTGAAGTGGATTGAACGTAAAACCGTTAAGCTGTCCCAAATGAATCTCAAGGATCGTGTTGTTTGAGCTCATCTGAAATAAGTAGCTTGAACATGCAGCAAAATAATTGAGTATTAGTTGGTTTTAATAATAATTAGTTGGAACTACTTAAGATTTCATGGAAAAAAAAGTCGATGATGATGATTATTTAGATTATTTTTTGACCATTTTCTTCCTCTCATCAAGGCTACTGTAGCTACATTTGATTAAAAAAAATACAGTATTAAATAATATCGGGGAAAATATTTACTATAAAATAACTCAATTCATTGAATGTATGTCAAATTGTAGGATATTTGTGCAATTATGCATTGGAATCGTAGCTAAAATAGTTAATGTTGTGCTGCTTAACAGCATTTATCATGATGTGCATTTATTTGTTAGAGGTTTTGTAACATTATTGTGTAATAATATCATAGTATCAAGTGCGGTATTCAAAGACGAACCTGGAGATGTTATTTGGTCAGCCGTTCTATATGATATATGCTCATATAAGTGTCTATTTTGTGATATACACTCACCGGCCACTTTATTAGGTACAGCTGTCCAACAGTCCTCACATGGCAGCAGCTCAATGCGTTTAGGGATGTAGACATGGTCGAGACGATCTGCTGCAGTTCACAGCGAGCATCAGAATGGGGAAGAAAGGGGATTTAAGTGACTTTGAACATAGAATGGTTGATGGTGCCAGACGGGCTGGTCTGAGTATTTCAGAAACTGCTGATCTACTGGGATCTTCACGCACAACCATTTCTAGGGTTTACAGAACGAGAGAAAATATCCAGCGAGCGGCAGTTCTGTGAGCCTCGTTGATGTCGGAGGTCAGAGGAGAATGGCCAGACTGGTTCCAGCTAATAGAAAGGCAACAGTCCAACCTTGAGGCAGATGGGCTACAGTAGCAGAAGACCACACCGGGAAAGAACAGGAAACTGAGGCTACAATTCACACAGACTCACCAACACTGGACGATAGAAGATTGGAGAGACGTCGCCTGGTCTGATGAGTCTCTGTTTCTGCCGCCACATTCGGACGGATGGGACAGAATTGGGCGTCAACAACATGAAAGCATGGATCCAGCCTGCCTCGAAATGTACATGGATGTGCAGCCGACAAATCTGCAGCAAAATCTCTGAGGAATATTTCCAGCAGCTTGTCGAATCTCTGCCACGAAGGATTAAGGCAGCTCTGAAGGCAACAACCCGGTACTAGTAAGGTGTACCTAATAAAGTGGCCGCTTAGTGTATGTTGCACATATGTGTATATAAGACGAATTTTTATCACTTATATTTTATGAACGCAACATTGCAGGATCTCAGATTAACCCTTTAGACTTTAAATGCTTAAAAGAAGTCACTATAAATCTAAAAATGTGCGTTTCCCCCTTCTACAGGTACTGTTTTGAGTCTTTGCATGCTGTCTGTTGGGTTCCTCCTGTCCGCCCAGCATTCTCCTCCTGTTACTCTACATCTGTCCGATCCCACGACGCCCAACTCCAGCTGCGCAGCACATCTGTGAGTATGCTGATCTTCTATTAAACTAACAAGCTCATCGTGTAGGACATAGAGCACTGTCTGTCTTCCTTGGGAGAATGCAAAACTTGCTCTGTTGGTCAACTATGGGGTTAGTTTTGCGCCAAACAAAATTAAACACTATATTTAAGAGGAGTAGAGCAGCTGTTAAGCCCACCCCATGAGAGATTTGTACCATGATTGATCGCTTTCACATGATCATTACTACAGTATCTCCTGCTACCACAGTATTTGTGCTGAAAGGTAGCATCGTTGACCCATAAAAATCTATAGTGTTCATTACTGTTAGTGTGTTTGTATGCTATTTATACAGTTTCTATTCTAATTTGCAGGTTAAGTGCGATTAAAGTATGAATTGAAATGCAAAATCAAAGCATAAACAGCCGAAAAACACCAGAAAATGTTAATCTGAGCTAAAGAAACTGTAAATTTAATCACTAATGACTAAATCGCTGAGGAATACCCACAAGATAAATGTAAACGCCGCTGAACTGTAGCTCTGACAGGGACATGGTTGGTTTTAATGACTGAAAGTTGCAGAATATGGTTGGCTAGTGTCTATAATTTAATGTTTGTGATCAGAAATATGAAAATAGATGGATTTGTGCTGAAAGGTAGCATCGTTGACACATAAACATCTATGGTGTTCATTACTGTTAGTGTATTTGTATGCTATTTATACCGTTTCTATTCTAATTTGCAGGTTAAGTGCGATTAAAGTATGATTTGAAATGCAAAGCCTAAATATAAACAGCAGAAAAACACCAGAAAATGTTCATCTGAGCTAAAGAAACTGCAAATTTTTATCACCAATGACTAAATTGCTGAGAAATACCCACAAGATAAATGTAAACAAGGCTGAATTGTAGCTCTGACAGGGACATGGTTGGTTTTAATGACTGAAAGCTGCCGAATATGGATGGCTAGTGTCTATAATTTAATGTTTGTGATCAGAAATATGGAAATAGATGGAGAAATGTACGGATTTGTGCTGAAAGGTAGCATTGTTGACACATAAAAATCTATGGTGCTCATTACTGTTAGTGTGTTTGTATGCTACTTATACAGTTTCTTTTCTAATTTGCAGGTTAAGTGCGATTAAAGTATGAATTGAAATGCAAAATCAAAGCATAAACAGCAGAAAAACACCAGAAAATTTTAATCTGAGCGAAAGAAACTGCAAATGTAATCAGCAATGACTAAATCGCTGAGGAATATCCACAAGATAAATGTAAACACGGCTGAATTGTAGCTCTGACAAGGATCATGGTTGATTTTAATGACTGAAAGTTGCAGAATATGGATGGCTAGTGTTTATAATTTAATGTTTGTGATCAGAAATATGGAAACAGATGGAAATATGAACAGACTGTGCTGCATTTCTATGGAAATCTCAGTGTAGTTGTCATTACGGCAAAAAAAGTTAACGTGACCGAAAACTATCACTAGCTGCATTTTCATCCAGCTATTTTTATTCGCATTTTGGATATGCGCATAAAAAAAATGGATGGAAACGCCATGATGCGCATATGAAAATGTATGCGCATAACTGAGTAGGATAAGCTTTTTATTCAATAAGATGCGCATAAACTGCGACGGAAACACTTTTACCGCATGAACTCCAGAGTCCGCATTAAATAAAGGTCATGTGATTGTGTTATAAGTGATCATGTGATGATGATAATGTGTGTGAATGGTCAAACCAGCAGGCTGAGCACATCGTAACACATCTGAAATGTTGTTTTGGTCGTTCTAAAGTGCCTCACCGTTTCAGTAGTTGTGTTATTATATTATTAATGACCTCCAGAATCAAGAGCGTCTGTGCTCCGCGTCTGACACCTTCAAACGCCACCGCGCGTTCACTGCGGGTCAGGATCGCCTTCTGAGGTGCAGGTCATTTATTAAATGAAGAAAAGATTCACACAGCTTCTTCTACTGCAGCAGTTTACGTTTCTACTGTTGATATTTGGCACCAGTTAATCAGGAAGTGACGATTTTGACTCGTTGGATGGAAACGCTGCTTTATTTGCACGTCTCTTATGCGATTAATCCAGTTTTGCGCATCAAGTTCATTCGCAATTTTGGATGGAAACATAGCTAGTGTCAAACGTACCTTTGAGAAGCGCAAAGAAAATGTTTTAAAGAGACGAGGAAAACTCTGACAGCGCATTCAAAAATGTGATTATCGAATGTGACGCTGTTGTTCTTTTTATTTGTTCGTTTTATTTGGCACGAATCTATTCCCATAGTCAACCGGTGAAGCTTCTTGATCATTTTTTTTATTGTAGTTGTTTAATTTAATCAAATTTCTGTCATTTATTCAACATAGTTCCATACTGTAAGCATTTCTTTGTTCTGTCGAGGGAGAAAAACGTTTAATTTGCCATCAGTGGGATGCTCTGTGCTTTTTGTTTGAGCAAATGTTCCCCTTCAGATATTTTAAAGCAAGATTATTACACTCAAACAAATGATCACTGCTGCTTGTTCAAAATACCTGTTTAAAATGAGCTGAAACAACACAATTCTTTTAATTTCTTTGTTGGCAAATTTATTTGCTTTTTGTTCCGTCCACTTAAATTTGTAAACCATTAAGTTAACCTAAGCGTTTTGTGTTGGAACAACATGAAGGAATTGTGTTGGTCCAACTACCTTGTTAGGTGTTTAGAGTTAAAAGAAAGACTTGTTAGAGTTTATTCATCACTTTAGTTTGCAGATTTAGAAGCGTTTCATGTAATGGTTTGAGTTTTGAGATTAAGCACTTTGGGTGTTCGCTGCTTAATTAGTAAAATTGCAGTTTGCTGCTTCGCTCAGTCCTAAACTATTTAATTTGTAATTAATGAAATATGCTTAAAAATTGCTCTTTTATTTCATTTAGGATAACTAAAACGACTTTGAAATGTACGACACACAATAGACATCCATGACGTCAGACCTTCGAGTTTAAGTTAATTAAAATACAAATGTATTTAAAATTTTATGTTAATAAAATCATGTTGGACCAACTCAATTGCATTTACTTGTATAAATAGTTTCTTTTTTAGATGGTGCTAAACAAATTTATTGGATGGAAATCCTGGCCTCGATTAAATTGAATTCGTCAGTTTAAAAGCTTACATTTGTAAAACCTCAAGTCCAAACCATTTTTTAAATCACCATCAACAATAAAAAAAAAAAGATTATGGCTAAAACGTGCTAAATTAATTTTGTGCTGAAAAAAGAAGGTAATTCCTCAATATTTTGGATCTAGCATGAAAACCACTGGTGTAGTGATCTGGAAATTCATAGTGGAATTAAATAAACGTGATATCAAGCCTCTGTAGGGTTACAGTGGAATCCAATTGGTGCTTATTGGCCTTATGAACGCCATCAGTCTCCATACAGCAGCACTGTCTCAGCACCATTGACCCCAGGTGGACTTCAGCGATCGTATCTCTGATGCAGAAACTGAGACTCATCTTTCTGCTCTAAGCAGATACGAACTCATGACGGTCCCTATTGTAAAGCAGGAGTTGGTTTTCAACTCTACACACAGACTGTTTCAGGAGCTTTAAATTATTTTTCAAGTGTTTGTAGGGTAAAATATCAATCTTTAACATTTTTTAAGATTTGCTTTCTAATTTTATCTACAAGTTTATATATTCGCTCCACATGATCAAAGCTTTTCAGGAAGGGGCATTTGGTTAAAAGGATTTCTGTTTTTTATTAAGTATTTTTATCTTCTTTTCATAAATAAAGCTGAGCCACCTAAAATATTCCTGACTTTATACCCCTGTTACAAAATATCTAAAGTACATCCATTGAAATAGAGAAATGTCCATCATAAAATATATTTAAACGGACAAAATAAAGTGGTGTAATTGATCTGCCATCAAAACATTCAAGCGAAAAATCACATAATCAATATTTCAAGAGTTCACACTTAGCTAATGATTGATTATAAAGCTTGTTTGGCATGCTATCCTGGGAGAGAGCCCTGAGCTTATAAGATCCTCGAGCCCGGGGCTCCCTCCTGTTGCAGGGCGAGAGGGGAGTTTGAGCTCAGGTAGATCTCGATGAACTCCCTCCCGGCTTTTTTCTCTAGCTAGTGGCAGATATAGATGCTGAGGAGAGGTGTACTCGCTAAGAACTTGACTGTGGTATTGGTTTATGTTTTTAATTTTACTTGGGGGTACGTGTTACTTGGACTGTGGGAGGAAACGGGATAAAACCCACAGGAGCACAAGGAGAACATGCGAAACTCCGCACAGAAATGCCAACTGGTTTAGTAGGGACTTAAACCGGAGGCATTCTTGCTGTGAGGCAACAGTGCTAACCACTGGGCCGCCGTGTCGCCGGTCTGAAAAGAAGGGAAAGTAGGGGTCGTTGGGGTTTTTGTTTTCAAGACGAAGATATTGAGATGAGAAAACTGGTTATTTATAATGGTTTGGACTCATCTGATTGGATAATCGATCGTGAGCTGATGCTGGAACAGCTGAGAACAATCATAACCATGTGATCCTCTCGAAATTAGTTTATAAATAAACTTCACGTATTACATCTAGAGCTAGACAACGAATGAACATTTGAAACACATGATTTTATACATTCTTATACGAAAAATTAATCAATGAATTCGTGTTGATATTAAAAGTTCTGGTATATAAAATGTTTATATTTCACGTCAGAACGTTAATTCACAGTTTTGTGCAACATTACTGCATGCAGCGTGTGTATAATAATACACTGGCTTCACACCAGAAGAGAATATCTTTCCTTGTGTAGATTACAAAGTCAATGCAATGTAGGCGAAATTCCGCAAATGACGTGGAATTCACAACATGTTTGCCTCAAACACGTCTTTTTTAAGTTGAAGTAGTTGCAGGAAGAGCGGGAGTACAAATGTTGTCATTGGATGACGTTCATCCATCCACACCATTGTTTATCTGTGAGCAATGGGCTTTTAAAATACAACCCCAAATCAAAAAAGTTGGAAAACGCTATCTTAAAACTGTACTGTGCCGAAAGGAAGCCCTATGTTAACAGTGTCCAGAAGAGTCGTTAACTTCCCTGAGCTCAAGGACATCGAATGGACCATTCATTACACATTGGAAACCTGTACTGTGTTCAGAAATGGATGACGCTTGCACTTCAAAATGCGACAACGAAGCCCACCTTAAAACTTGTTTGCAGGAAGAATGGGACAAAATTAAACCTGAAACACCTCATTACTTGGTGTCTTCAGTCCCTAAACGTCTTTTAAGTGTTGTGAAAAGGAATGGCAGCGTTACAAAGTGGTAAATGCTTTACTGTTCCAACTTTTTTTAAATGTGTTGCAAGAACCTAAACTGGTACACTTGTTTATTTAGGAAAAAAACTAAAACAAACAATACAAATCATGGGGAACACATTAAATTATGTCTGTTGTATTGTCACTACTAATCACTACTTTTTTTTTCGATTTACGTTTAATATACTGTCCCAATACTGTCTGATTTGGGCTTGTAATAAGCAAATGACGCGGAATTCGCAACACATTTGCCTCAATCGTGTCTTTTGCACAAGTTGAAGTAGTTGCAGGAAGAGCGGGAGTACAAATGTTATCACTGCATGATGTTCATCCCTCCACACCATTGTTAGTCTGTGAACAATGGGCTTTTAAAATACAACCCCAAATCAAAAAAGTTGGAAAACGCAATCTTAAAACTGTACTGTGCCGAAAGGAAGCCCTATGTTAACAGTGTCCAAAAGCGACGTCAACTTCTCTGAGCTCGAAGGCACATAGGATGGACCATTTATAACACAGTGAAAACTTGTACTGTGATCAGAAATGGATGCCGCTTGCACTTCAAAATGCGACAACGTATGTGACAATGATGCTATCTTGAAACAAAAGGAAGCCCTATGTTAACAGTGTCCAGAAGCGTCGTCAAGACATGATGGATGGACCATTCATTACAATAATAAGTAGATAAGTAATTAGTAGCAAGTAGATAATAAGAACTGTTAACCTGCAATAAAATTATTGTATGCGTTAATTAACTCATGTTTTAAAATAACAACTCGCCCATCCCCTAATCATATTCTGCAAAATATTATAAAATAAAACAGTAAAATTGTCCCCTTGCTACTCTTGTGTCCGTATATTGAGAAATTATACCATTTCTAATGGGTTTCTCTTGCTTTAGTCAACAACTCATTGCCCTCCAACCTGAGTGAAAATCAATTTTATGTCGGCCCCAG
Organism: Danio albolineatus; assembly: GCA_903798035.1. Taxonomy (NCBI): domain Eukaryota; kingdom Metazoa; phylum Chordata; class Actinopteri; order Cypriniformes; family Danionidae; genus Danio; species Danio albolineatus. The sequence goes on along the minus strand of CAIGQQ010031223.1, from coordinate 638,078 downwards.
TGTGTGCACTTTGGTGTAATAACCGCGTGTGTTAGGGGGTCCAGACTGCTCGCTGTTCCTTAATGTCACCGTAATAGAGTGTCTGAAGTGTGTAACCTCGTAACAATGACCCCGCTGTAGTCTGACACAGCGCGGCCTCTTTTTTCCATCCTAATTTATTCTTCCGCCGTCCTCCAGCTCACCGTACACACACACAGACCGTCAAAACAAAGCGTGTTTATTTCCCCGCTAATGGATGTGCTCTCATCACAGCGGCGAACCAATCAGTCCCTCAAAAGCCCAGGCCTTAAATCTCCCGTAATGGAATACAGTGTTTAACGGATACGCTGTAACCGACATGCAAGATCCACCGACCAGGACTGCTGGAGCTGAATACTGATGTGTTGATATGTTGGCAGGTTGTGATTTTATGATCACGATATCTAGACAGAAGTTATGTGGTTTTGGTAAATGGTAAAATTCTCCTGAAATGGGTTTACAGGTCAATATCCAACCCTAGAAATTGGCCCTAGTATGATATGGTTGGATTTGACTTTAAGGAAGGGTCGTGAATAATAATGAGCTCACACACAAACACACACTGTGATTAACTCTGAAATACACGCATGCAAAATAGTCATACTTCAACATTTCAATAAATAACGGTAAGTAGATCCCTTGTTAAATGACTGTAATCTTTTCAACTAAAGTGGTAGAGAGGTTTATTTTAGCTAGAAGGAGTGAGTGAGCTATCTTTATCCCACCAGAGTCACCTAGTATGTGCAGTTGCGTTGTGGATGAGATGTAGGTTAAACTCTAATTATACTCAACAAAAGTAGCCGACGGAGACACGTTTAGAGTTGTATATTGTAGGTTTAGCATATCTGCAATCAGAGACAGGAATATCCAATGTTTTTGAAGTGTATTGCAATCCGTTCACTCCACAGTAAGAGCTGAGTGATATGACACGATGCATAAATGTGCATTAAACACATATTCTCAGCAGTTTACATCTG
>CAIGQQ010031223.1:592534-615333 GCA_903798035.1 Danio albolineatus | reverse complement strand
CCTGAGGCGTAAATTAGCAATTTCCAGAATTTTCCGTGGATTGTAGGGTAAAATCATTTTTTTGAAGTGTTTTTGACGCGAATGTTAGACGTCAATTTAAAGAGGTCAAACCAATTATAATTTTTACGTGTTTTAACATGTTTTTTGCAGTATTGTGTTGTAAAAGTACTTAAATCAGCACACCTGAGGCGTAAACTTGCAATTTCCAGAATTTGCCGTGGATTGTAGGGTAATATCGTTTTTTTGAAGTGTTTTTGACGCGAATGTTAGAAGTCAATTTAAAGACGTCAAACCAATTATCATTTTTACGCGCTTTTACACGTTTTTTTGCAGTATCGTGTAGTAAAAGCACTTAAATCAACACACCTGAGGCGTAAACTTGCAATTTCCAGAATTTGCTGTGGATTGTAGGGTAAAATCATTTTTTTGAAGTGTTTTTGACGCGAATGTTAGAAGTCAATTTAAAGACGTCAAACCAATTATCATTTTTACGCGCTTTTACACGTTTTTTTGCAGTATCGTGTAGTAAAAGCACTTAAATCAACACACCTGAGGCGTAAACTTGCAATTTCCAGAATTTGCCGTGGATTGTAGGGTAAAATAGTTTTTTTGAAGTGTTTTTGACGCGAATGTTAGACGTCAATTTAAAGACGTCAAACCAATTATCAATTTTTACGAGTTTTTTTCACGGTTTTAGGAGTATCGTGTTGCAAAAGCACTTAAATCAACACACCTGAGGCGTAAACTTGCAATTTCCAGAATTTGCCGTGGATTGTAGGGTAAAATCGTTTTTTGAAGTGTTTTAACGCGAATGTTAGACGTCAATTTAAAGATGTCAAACCAATGATCGTTTTTACATGTTTTTTCACGTTTTTTGCAGTATCGTGTTGTAAAAGCACTTAAATCAACACACCTGAGGCGTAAACTTGCAATTTCCAGAATTTGCTGTGGATTGTAGGGTAAAATCATTTTTTTGAAGTGTTTTTGACGCGAATGTTAGACGTCAATTTAAAGACGTCAAACCAATTATAATTTTTACGTGTTTTTACACGTTTTATGCAGTATTGTGTTGTAAAAGTACTTAAATCAGCACACCTGAGGCGTAAACTTGCAATTTCCAGAATTTGCCGTGGATTGTAGGGTAAATTCGTTTTTTTGAAGTGTTTTTGACGCGAATGTTAGACGTCAATTTAAAGACGTCAAACCAATTATAATTTTTACGTGTTTTTACACGTTTTTTTGCAGTATCGTGTTGTAAATGTACTTAAATCAGCACACCTGAGGCGTAAAATTGCAATTTCCAGAATTTACCGTGGATTGTAGGGTAAAATCGTTTTTTTGAAGTGTTTTTGATGCGAATGTTAGACGTCAATTTAAAGACGTTAAACCAATTATCATTTTTACGTGTTTTTTCACGTTTTTTTGCAGTATCGTGTTGTAAAAGTACTTAAATCAACACACCTGAGGCGTAAACTTGCAATTTCCAGAATTTGCCGTGGATTGTAGGGTAAAATCGTTTTTTTAAGTGTTTTTAACGCGAATGTTAGACGTCAATTTAAAGACGTCAAACCAATTATCATTTTTACGTGTTTTTTCACGGTTTTTGCAGTATCGTGTTGTAAAAGCACTTAAATCAACACACCTGAGGCGTAAACTTGCAATTTCCAGAATTTGCTGTGGATTGTAGGGTAAAATAATTTTTTTGAAGTGTTTTTGATGCGAATGTTAGACGTCAATTTAAAGAGGTCAAACCAATTATAATTTTTACGTGTTTTTACACGTTTTATGCAGTATTGTGTTGTAAAAGTACTTAAATCAGCACACCTGAGGCGTAAACTTGCAATTTCCAGAATTTGCCGTGGATTGTAGGGTAAAATCGTTTTTTTGAAGTGTTTTTGACGCGAATGTTAGAAGTCAATTTAAAGACGTCAAACCAATTATCATTTTTACACGCTTTTACACGTTTTTTTGCAGTATCGTGTTGTAAATGTACTTAAATCAGCACACCTGAGGCGTAAACTTGCAATTTCCAGAATTTGCCGTGGATTGTAGGGTAAAATCGTTTTTTTGAAGTGTTTTTGATGCGAATGTTAGACGTCAATTTAAAGACGTTAAACCAATTATCATTTTTACGTGTTTTTTCACGTTTTTTTGCAGTATCGTGTAGTAAAAGCACTTAAATCAACACACCTGAGGCGTAAACTTGCAATTTTCTAGAATTTGCCGTGGATTGTAGGGTAAAATCATTTTGTTGAAGTGTTTTTGACACAAATGTTAGACGTCAATTTAAAGATGTCAATCCAATTATCATTTTTATGTGTTTTTACACGTTTTTTGCAGTATCGTGTTGTAAAAGCACTTAAATCAACACACCTGAGGCGTAAACTTGCAATTTCCAGAATTTGCCGTGGATTGTAGGGAAAACGGCGCATGTGGTTTGATTGGAGCTTTCGAGCCAGCAGAAGATGAGGATGGTTGATGTTGATTATCCGAGCCACTGCCATCGGACATGTTCGATTCAACCAAAGGGGAGAGCTAAGGGTGAATAAGCCATTATTTGAATAAACAGTGATTAAAAAACATTTTCTTAGGAATAAATTACATGACAGTAAACAATGATTGATATTAACCACATTTTGGGGGTGTATAATCCAACATAGGCTTATTCCGAAAACGTAGCCCTATAGACATTTCTGGAGATCACGATTTATGTAGCAAGAAGTACGTATGGCTGCGTTTCGTTTTTTAAACGAACACTATGTGGTGGTATGACGATGTTACTTTTCCTGCTACCAGCTGACCAATTACCTCCAATTGGCTTTTTCGTTATTACCAGTTTGTCCAGTGGCTCGCCGCATATGTCTGCGGACTTTGATCGCAGAGTTGACCGCGACAATGGGGTTCGTGTCCGGCAAAGAACAGTTCAAGAAAGCAGGTAAGATGAAAAAATATAAATATATACAAGTAAATTACAAAGTGAGAATGTGGTCAAATGTGAAAACATGGTAAAAATCAGACGAGGGCTTTTCTTTTTCTGGATTGCTTTCGAAAACACTATTGGTTGGGTTAAGGGAAGGGGGTTGGTGGGTGGGCGAATTGGTCAGTCAGTACACAGCGGCCTCTGACGTATTCTCAAAAAGCAAAAACTCAAAAAAATGTACCTCCTGGGATGTATTTCAAGTTCTCCAGAAATGTATATAGGAGTACGTAATCAGAATGAGCCTGGGTTGGTATAATCTATAATTAGGCAGCTTCAAAATAACCCATGTGACCTTAGAAGACAAACGACGGCCTTCTCCAGAAAAACAATCAGTAATTTCCAGGAAATAACAAAACAAAATGTTTTTTACAATGAACGTTTGCCTTGGGCTAGCACTGAGATCCACATCTGCAACCTTTCACATGACGTCGCACTCTGGAAATGTATACTGCAAGAACCAGCTTGTTGTTTACAAGTGAGGAGAAGGAGCTCTGTCCTGATTTCAGTGACTATTTCTGTACAATATGTAGGTGTTTTTATTAGTTTGTTGTTGAAAATGGTTTGCCCACATGAAAGAAATACTATAGTCATTTAAACTACAGTAAAGACTATAGTGTTTTGAACCACACTATAGTAAAGTATTGATTTCTTTTAATTACATAGCTGCTGTGGTAATAAAGCAACTATAGTAATATAAACATATTACCCAATACTGGACTACATTTTCGGCAAATTTAGGGTATACAACTATAGGGTATATTATACTACAATAGTGTTGTCAAAAAGATCGATTTTTCGATACATATTGATATTGAAATATTTAAAACGATACTATTTTGTTTTTGTTTAGTATCGATAGCGGAGTTGGTCTCAAATGTTTGCCCTTTAAATCTCCCTATAAAGTTAATATAGGTCATCTACCTCAGAGTTATTGAAGGTTTAGGTGACAAGAAAAAACCTAAAAAAACGGTCAAAAACATCGACGTAGATAACGTTGTGCTAAATAATAGTAATTTACCCTCAAGATGTTTCAGCGAGCAGGTCAACACACACACATATATCGCTATGGTAAACAGATGTAAACAACCATGTGCATTGATATTATGTGAATTTTTTTAAGTGTTTATACACTTTTCTATCAGTTATTAAAAATATATGCATGTCCATGTTAGCTCTGATGCATTAAACAATATAAATTAATGGTAATATTAAAACTTTTGTTTTAATCAGAACATACGATAAGATCTCATTGTGATATTCTAGCCTTGTTTATTTTTAAATCTAAAATTATATACTTCTAATGTGGAGGAACTGTTTCCTCGTGGTATCGAAATATTTATATTTTTCAATGTATCGTATCGAAGTTAGAAATTCCAGTCTTATGACGACACTACAATACACCACAGTTTAATGTAGTAAAAATTGAAGTTCGTTAAAGTATTGTTTTACAGTTTGTGAGTTCATGATAGTTAATAAACCTAATAAACAGTGTTGTAAAGACTTGAATATAGTATAATACACTTTTCTAAAGTATGGTTGACCAAATCCATTTATTGCAAAGTGAATTTGACGCATGAGTGAAGCTACTTTGATGCGTAAATGAAAGGAGTAAACTCAAAATGTTCATCCATCAATTTACGCGGTAATAACACGATTTGTTCGCGCAAGTCGCGTCTGGTGTGAACGCCTCATTAGGCTGAAGGACCTGTAAGTGTCATTAGCATTAACGCACAGCACACATTCCACCTCAGTAGTTACAATAGTAGTATTTCTCTGGATTCGAACATTCTTCTAAACGTTCGAGATAACTGAAGTACACAAGTCAGCAAAATATACACTCAAAATATTATGTCGCGGCGTTCCAATGCCGCTATTGTTGGTAGAGCAAGCAAGATTTTCACTCGTAAATGTCAGAGTTTGTAGGCAAAATAGATGCAAATAAAAACGTCTTTATTTTCCAATCAACAGAATTCCTTCATCTATATTACACCACTCTCATTACCTTAAGTTTTGTGACGTTACGCTCAAAAACTGTGTGCTTCCTACCAACGCTCTCTCTCTCCATGCAGTGAAGCCACGGTTATATAATGTTGTATTGACACCTTGTGGCCAATCGCCAATATACAATGATTGGCTCCTACACGTTATTTTTGCTGCTCGTTCAAACTATGTATTTAAAATGAGCTAAAACAACACAACTCTTGAGGTTTTTTAGAATAACTTAACTGTTTTGTGTTTGATCAACTTAAATTTAATAAAACAATAACGTTAACTTAATCGATTTGAGTTGAGATAACATGAAACAATTGTGTGGAACACTGTTTTGAATATATTAATGAATAAAACCTATATGCTTATATGCTGTGCTTTTAACACAGGCTCATTGTGAAAACGTAGTCCCACGAACGTTTCTGGAGACCGCACATTACGTGGTCAGAGGTACGTACGTATCTTTTTTTTAAACGAACGCTACGGGGCGGTGTGACGCCGTTTCTTTTCGCGCTTACCAGCCGACCGCTCGCCTCGTGCGGACGACTTTCCCGCTGCAAACAGTTTGTCCCTTTAGCTCGCCGTGTTCGTCAGCGGACTCAAGACGCAGAGAGAAGTTGACCACGACGACGGGGTTCGAGTCCGGCGAGGAGTGCTTTCCGAAAGCAGGTGAGACAAAAAACAGAATCAAAATAACGAAATGTAAATAACAGGGTGAAAATGTGGTAAAGTCTGAAAACGTGGTAAAAATGAGACGAGAGCTTTTATTTTATTCTGGATCGCTTTTTTGAAAGTTGTTGGTTGGGTTTATGATAGTGTGTGGGTGGGTCAGTCGATAAAATTTTGGTTGGGTTTAGGGAACGGGGAGGGTGGGTCGGTCGTTCAGTCAGCCAGCCAAACAGTCAGCCGACGGCGCCCTCTGGTGGGTTTACCCGAGAACAGCAGGCGGGAACGGCACTCGCGAGAGACATTTGAGATCTCAAAAAGCATCCGCAGCGGCCTCTCGTGGATTTGCGAAAACAAAAAGTGCAAAAAGACGTACCTGACGGGACGTATTCCGCAGCCTCCAGAAACGTACTCAGGACTACGTTCTGAGAATGAGCCTGGGTTGGCTTTTAATGTAGGGCTGGGCGATATGGCAAAAATGCAATCTTCATAATTATATTCCATATTGAACGATAATAATATATATTTTTATAGAATTTGTTAATCCTTCCAGATTTAAACAAATACCCCAACAATGACTGAAGCCACAAAAATTTGAGTGTCCATTAAATGGCATGACATATTTTTAGCCGATAAATTTTCGGAACATCTCTAATATCAACGCACGTCAGATTCCCATTGTTGCATATTTCTGCTGTGTGATTTAGATCAATACAGAGTCGAAAAGTCCACAGATTATCATTGTTACTGATACAAATTTGACCGCGATTCGATATAACATCGTTTATCAGTTTTATTTAATGTTTGTGGCTCATGAAAAAAAAATATTTTATTATAGTGAACATTGTCGTCAAGCTTACCTTTGACTGGAAATATTTAGACAGACGATGCTTTTTGAGTTTGAAGCCAGGCCTATTAACACTGTTGAAACAAACACCCAATATACAGCATCTATAAGTGAAGTGATATTAAAATACTTACAAAATAACAATCCTACGAAATCATACCTCTTCGGTTTTTGATTGGTGACTAAGCTCAGCTTAAGACCAGATGGTGGACAGGAGCTCTGTGGAAACTGTGAGGGTTTTCTCCAGACTTGCTTAGTTTCATCTGGACCATTCCAACGATTTATTATCGGTTTGTCTATAAAACAAAAAATAACATATTGGTTTTGCGCATGACGGTTCATTAAGAAGCTTTGCTTTGTGTTCATTTGTGAGTGCATGATGGTCATACTGGTTGGCTCTTTCTTCGACGCAAGCTGGTTGGCGATGAATAATGACAGCAGGTCCATATTTCCGCTGCTCGGTTCTTGAGTTTTTCTCAAGTCTGGAGTTAAATGTCTTTTCATCTTTTGCTTTTGAAAAAACGCCTTGAGGAAGAGAAGAAAATCAGAGAATAGTTTTCAGATAAAGACAACAACTTAACTGTATCCTCTCTATTCAATACCCATTCACAGGGGTGTAAATTCCCCCTTACATTATTTAAAATCCAATTTTTAATTAATTGGTTGTTGTTTTTTTAATCACCATGGAGCAGTGGTGTAGTCGGGGCTATACGCACGTATACTCAGTATACCTACTTTTTCCACCAGCTATTTGGGTATTACGACTTCTGAGAATCAATCATTGCGTATACCCTCGATATACTCACTTGTTTTGCTGATTAGACTTCCCTCATTTACGTGTATTCAAGTCCCCTTTAACTGTATACCAAATGTTTTAGTAACTCGCATCTTAATGTGTTACAATAGGTGGATTTTTAACTTGCACCATTCCCCGCCCCCTTGAAGACCACGATACACATTCTGAAACATTCAGGTAAAATTATAAAACAGCATGGGCGTCGCTTTAGCCCCCCTATATTTCTTTACAACTAGTTAAACAGTTGGGTTTTACTCAGCCAATCTCTGGGTCTGCTGAGGGCAGTATTAGCTAACCATAAATCAATGAATAGGATTAGACTATTAGCATCTCGCTTTAAAATGAACAAATTTGATGAAATATTTTTCCTTTTTAAATAAATAGTTCATGCAAAAAATGAAAATTGCCATCATTTACTCAACCTTTACTTGTTTCAGACTGGTTTGTCTTTTTTTTTTATTCTGTTGAACACAAAAGGAAACATTTTGAAGAAAGTTGTAAACCTGTAACCATTGACGTCCATAGTATTTGTTTTTCCATCTCTTGAAATCAATAGTTACAGGTAACCGATGTTAAATAAATATATATTGCTAATGAATCGTCGTTTCTTTGCCTACTTTAAAAATTTGGGTTGTGTGAGTTGTAGTACACCACCGTACTTTTAGGACTACACAACTGCCATGGAGAGGGAATCTGGCCCTGATACATCTGTGGCTACTGAGGTTGTTGCTAGAACGGATACGGTTGCGGCCGGAAGTTAATGAGAATTATTTATATTGTTTATTAAATTTCCCATTCATTGTATTTTATTAACGTCTACCCCGTTAATAAAATACAATGAATGGGAAATGTAATAAATAGTAAGAATGCTTTTCTTACTTAAATTTTTTGTCTTGTTTCTAGTCCAAAAAATCTAAAAATTCTTAAATCAATACGAATTTTCTAGACAAGCAAAACATATTGTCTTGTTTTAAGAAAAAAATATACCAAATTGAAGTGAGATTTTCCTTAAAACAAGCAGAGTAATCTGCCAATGGGGTAAGCAAAATAATCTTATGTCAAAAGGAAAAACAAGATTATTTTGCTGACCCCATTGGCAAATTACTTTGCTTGTTTTAAAGAAAAATGTACTTAAATTTGGTATATTATTTCTGAAAACAAGACGTTCTGTTTGGCTCGCCTGGAAAATGTTTCTAGATATAAGAATTTTTAGATATTTAGCAAAAAAATCTAAGTAAGAAAAGCATTTTTTGCAGTACAGTAACCTAAAAACAGTATTGTACCGAGTATTATTTATGTTATCTAATAAATTATCCAATAAATGTAATTTTTTAATGCCTACCCCCCACCCCAACCCTAAACCCAACCATCACGTTGCTTTAAAGATATTAATTATTGTTATACAGTTTGGTAAAAAAAAAAAAAAGACACTATATTAATGTGCATATCGCACTTCCAGGCCGGCCGCATATCCGATCTAGCCTTTACCAGCTATTGGGCATGTACACCATAACTTAGCATCATTTTTTTGTGTAAATTTCTGGTGTTTTTTGCAGAAATTTGACGGGTAGGTTTAGGGTTGGGGTTAATATTTTTATTTAACCCAGTCTCTAAATGAGAAATGGTATTAAAATCGAAAATATTTCCTCACACAATTTGTTGGCCGCCATTTCACAAACCAAAGTTACCGATAAACAACTAGCAGTAGGTAATACTAATCCCAGTAAGGTTATTTAGCAAATTTATAAAAATAACCATCGACCTCCATAGTATTTGTTTTTCCTTCTCTTGAAATCAATAGTTACTGATGTTAAATAAATATATATTGCTTATGAATCACAGAAACACTGACTGGTCGGGTAGGTAATAGTACACCACTGTTTATTTAGGACTACACCACTGCCATGGAGCGGTAATCTGGCCCTCAAACATCTGTGGCTACTGGGCATGTAATCAATAACTTAGCATCATTTTTGTGAAAATTTCTGGTGTTTTTTGCAGAACTTTGAAGGGTAGGTTTAGGGTTGGGGTTAATATTTTGTATAACCCAGTCTCTAAATGTGAAATGGTTTTAAAACCGAAAATATTTAGTTTGCCGCTATTTCACAAACCAAACTTACCGTTACACCCTGGCCAAACAACTAGCTGTAGGTGATCCCAGTACGGTTATTTAGCAAATTCACGAAAATGACGAATGTTTTATCACAAAAACATGTTAATAAAAGCATCAAACAATTGATCTGAAGCGATTTAAACACTTGACTTGAAGAATATACTCACTTTCAGCCTTGCTGTGTCGTCTTTGTTTTTGATATACCTGCTCCTGGTTGATTAAATGAGAACATATTAGACAATTAATGTAATTAATTAGCTCATACAAAGTCGTTATACAGTCGAATAACAATGTAAAGTCAGATATTGAGGGATTTTAATGCAGATTAGCACTGACCGAGATCCTCCGACCCAGTTCATGTTGCGGTTATAAAGGACGGTTATAAATCTCTCTTTGCTGATAAGTTACCGTCACCTGAATACTAACAGCCTACAGTTCTTAACTCTTTAAGTTTATGGTGTCATTAGACACGTGTCAAGTACAGATAAGATAAAAGATTAATATTAAGATACGCGATAACCGAGTGATGGTGCAGCGTTTGAGCTCGCGCCTCAGAGAGGTGAACTTTATGACGTCATCATCATCAGTACAGCCGACATCTGCTATACATTTTTTCTCCTTTCTTTAATTGAATTTTATTTTGAGAATTTTATTTGAGCTACATTTGAGTTAAAATTGTAATATTAATGAGAAAAATAATAATAATTATTATTATTCATTAATTAATTAATGTGCAGTGCTGAAAACGAACATTTCCATCCATTTCTCAGTGAATGTGGGTCATATATATTGGTGCATTTGAACAAAACAGATTTATCAAACAGATATATTTATTAAAATAATATTTTAGTCAGAGAAAATCTTTAGAAATATAAAGATCATACATTTAAATCCATGCAAAATATTGCAAACAAAAAATTACAAACAACATTTCAACAAAATTGTACATTTTGTAAATTTTTGCTATGTTTGACATTTTTATTTAATATTTTTCCCTAACATATACATTTGGGTGATTAATTTTTGAACCATTATCGTAGGTTATTTTGTTAGATTAGCTCTAGATTTAGCTTCAGTACTGACTAATTTAATATATATGCACAAAAATAATATTGTAAAGTTTCCTATAGAAAATATTAACTAAAATGAGAGATTTGTAGGGGTGTACTCATATATGCTGAGCACTGTATTCTTAATTTATTCATTCATTTATTATTTATTTTTATTATTGGGGAAACAAAACATTATTATTATTATTATTATTATTATTATTATTATTAATATTAATATTATTATTATTATTATTATTATTATTATTATTATTATCATTATTATTATTATTATTATTATTATTATTATTATTATTATTATTATTATTAATATTATTATTATCATCATCATTATTAATATTATTATTACCATTATTATTATTGTTGTTGTTGTTGTTATTATTATTATTATTATTATTATTATTATTATTATTATTATTGGGAAACAAAACCAAAGCATTATTGTTATTATTACTATTATTATTACTATTATTATTATTATTATTATTATTATCATTATTATTATTGTTATTATTACTATTATTATTGTTATTATTATTATTATTATTATTATTGTTATTATTATTATTATTATTATTATTGGGAAACAAAACCAAAGCATTATTGTTATTATTACTATTATTATTATTATCATTATTATTATTATTTATTTATTTTTTACCTTTTAATAAATAGAGTTATGATTCAGACTGTCTCATGGGGGAGTAAATAAAAAATGCAAAAATAAAAATATGATTTAATTTATAATATAAATATAATGCAGAAACATATGCAAACATTAGAACACAGTTGATGCAGATGACACACAAACGCTATAATCAAATGCGATTTATTTAAATAAATAAACACAATTACACTGAAGCATATATAAATAAATCAAAAACATTTAATTTAAATAGCTGATAATGTATAAATGCATGAATAAATGATGAGTAAACAACTTAATACTGTTAAATATCGTATAAATGTATATTTTTTTTCACACAAAGGCTGCGGGGGTCCTCTCCCAGAGCCGCTCGAGGATGATCATATTAGGAGGTCCGCTGCTTCTAAAGGTTGAAAACCCCTGGATCAGACCATTCCGTTATATTTAAATACGTCAAGCGCTGCAGCCAATCAGCGTGAAGCGGGGGGGGGCGTAGCCAAACGAGGAAAACCCGAATGACGGAAACATCATACCTAGCGGCGCTGCCTCCTGCTTCACCCTCACGGTACCGTTAAACCCATCTATACGCTCTCTAACTAACGCAATTAATGGCCCTATGGATGTATTCGGGAACAGACTGCAGATAGCGAACTACTTAGCCGAGTAAAAGCGGGATACAAGATGAGTAGCATTCTGCATGCGGCATCAACGGGGAAATGGGACCGGAGCACTGCGGCGAAGAGAGCGCTGTTCCTGGCGGCCGCCGCATACGGGGCGAAGACCCTCTACCCCGTCCTCTGCAGACAACTCAGCCAACGCAAACCGAGCAGGAACGACACTCCGGCCGCGGGACACGAAAACGGCTCGGTATCCTCGCACAAAGCGCCGCCGGAGACTTCGAGCGCCGTTAAATCGCCCGGTGTCGACGCCGAGTTCTTCAAGCAGATTCTCGCACTGGTCAGAATCGTTTTCCCGAGGTTCATCACCAAAGAGCTCGGCTTGCTGTGTCTGCACTCGGTGGCGTTGGTGTCACGGACGTTTTTGTCGATTTACGTGGCCGGTTTGGACGGCAAGATAGTGAAGACGATCGTGGAGAAGCAGCCGCGGAGCTTCATGATCAAACTGATGAAATGGCTCCTGATCGCCATACCGGCGACCTTCGTCAACAGCGCGATCCGTTATCTGGAGTGCAAACTGGCGCTCGCGTTCCGCACGCGTCTGGTGGACCACGCGTACAGAACCTACTTCACCGACCAGACCTACTATAAGGTCAGCAATATGGACGGGAGGCTGGCGAACCCCGACCAGTCGCTGACCGAGGATGTGATGATGTTCTCGCAGTCCATCGCGCATCTGTACTCGAACCTCACTAAGCCCATCCTGGACGTGATTCTGACTTCGTACACGTTGATACAGACGGCCCGCTCCCGGGGGGCGAACGCGAGCGGGCCCACGCTGCTGGCCGGTCTGGTGGTGTTCGCCACGGCGAAGGTCCTGCGCGCCTGCTCGCCGCGCTTCGGGAAGCTGGTGGCGGAGGAGGCTCACCGGAAGGGCTACCTGAGATATGTGCACTCCAGGATCATCGCCAACGCCGAGGAGATCGCCTTCTACAGGGGGCACAAGGTGGGGGGCAGCTATACATGCCTCAGACCGAGTCTGCTTTATGTAAACACGAGTTATGCAACAGATAATAGCTCTCTGGCTGTGGTGGTGGTGGTGTGCGAGAGATGAGGAAATGCTGCTGAGTGCGGTACTGTATGTGGAGGAGCGCAAAACCGCTCTTAAAGGCACAGTTCACCCCAAAATGAACGCCTTAAACGCCTTTAAAAGAGTTGGTTTTCGTTTTAAAATTCCAAACACGGAGTGTTTACTCACCCACTCCAAAATAACCTGCTTTTTTCTGTCGAACACAAAAGAAGATACTTTGAAGAATGTTTGAATTAGCTTTTATAGAGCGAAAAACAACCATTGATGTCAATGTGGTTGATGTTTTTAATGTTGTTTTTTTAAATAAGTGTTCAGCAGAAAAAAGAAGTGTGATGGATGAGTAAATGATGACAGAATTTTCCTTTTTTTTAAATATTACTCAGTTTACTCACCCTCAAGCGGTTCTAAACTTTGTTTTGAATTTGTTTCTACTGTTGAACAAAAATAAGATCGTTTGAAGAATGTTTGAAACTGGTAACCATTGACTTCAGAACCAATCTTAAAGGGATAGTTCACCCTAAAACTTACGTTTTACACAGCATTGTGTATCTTTTGGATGTTTTTTTTAGAAACAGCCCAGCAGAAACACAACATCAGATGTTAATATTTGGTTAGATTTGGGTCACCAGCATCTAAGTCCAATAGTGATTTGAAGTAACGTTGATATTTGGTTGATTTTAGGTTGTGTTAGAAAGTGACCAAAACCCAACGTCGAATCAACATCTTAAACTAACGTCATATTGACGTCAAACACTGACATTTATTCGTCAGGTTGCCATCTAAATCTTATGTCTGATAAACGTCATAGTGGTAACATCATTAGACTTTGATATTTAATTGTTTTTAGGTTGCGTTGTCTGACGTTGGACATTGACATCGGTCTGGCGTTGGGTTATTTGCAGTTATTTGATTTTCATTAAAAACACAGACCATTTATTCGCTCCAAAACCGTCTCTTTTTTGTAAATCACAAAAGAAGATACTTTGAAGAATGTTTAGAAGTTTTGAAATCGGTAACCATTGACTTTTATAGAAGGAAAAACAAATATAATAAATATATAATAAATAAATAAATATGATATATAATAAAGTCAACGCACAACCAGGTACAGGTTAATTTATTTTTTTAAATAACATTTTTTGTGTTCAACTAAAAAACAATTTTCAATTTTGTTTGTACAAAAAATATTTAAATACGTTTCTAAATATGAAAAATTATTCACTGTTTATTCATCCTCAAGTGCTTCCAAACCACAGTTTCTCATGTTAAACACAAAAGAAAGTAGTTTGAAGAATGCTGAAAGCCTTGTTTTTCCCACTATGGAAGTCAATGGTTACAGGTTTCCAACATTTTGCAAAATATCTTCTTTTGGGTTTAACATAAGAAAGACACTCATAAAGGTTTGTTATCAAGTAAATGATGACATAATTATAATTTTAGGTGAACTATCCCTTTAAGCAACATATATAGATCACAACGTTGGGGTTTAACATCAATCTGACGTCAAGTTGACGTCCTGAGCCTGCTGGGAGGGTGTTGAAAAACAAAAAAGAGCAGTTATTTGATTTTCATTCAAAACACAGACCATTTACTCACTCTAAAACCATCTCTTTTTTGTAAATCACAAAAGAAGATACTTTGAAGAATATTTGAAGGTTTGAAATCGGTAACCATTGACTTTTATAAAAGGAAAAACAAATATTATATAATGAATATATAATAAATAAATAAATAAATATAATATATATAATAAAGTCAATTTAAATAAAAAAATAATATATTATTTTAAATAACATTTTTTGTTTTCGGCTAAAAAACAATTTTCAGTCTGTTTGTACAAAAAATATGTAAATACGTTTGTAAATATGCAAATTTATTCACTGTTTATTCATCCTCAAGTGCTTCTAAACCACAGTTTCTCATGTTAAACACAAAAGAAGGTAGTTTGAATAATGTTTGAAGTTTTGAAATCGGTAACCATTGACTTTTATAGAAGGAAAAACAAATATTATAGAATAAATATATAATAAATAAATTATTATAATATATAATAAAGTCAAATTAAATAATATATTTATTTATTATTTTAAATAACATTTTTTGTGTTCGACTAAAAAACAATTTTCAGTCTGTTTGTACAAAAAATATGTAAATATGTTTGTAAATATGCAAATATATTCATTTTATTCATCCTTAAGTGCTTCCAAACCAGTTTCTCATCTTAAACACAAAAGAAGGTAGTTTGAAGAATCCTGAAAACCTTGTTTTTTCTACTATGGAAGTCAATGGTTACAGGTTTCCAACATTTTGCAAAATGTCTTCTTTTGGGTTTAACAAAAACCAAAAAAGAGCAGTTATTTGATTTTTATTCAAAACACAGACCATTTACTCGCTCCAAAACCGTCTCTTTTTTTGTAAATCACAAAAGAAGATACTTTGAAGAATGTTTGGAGTTTTGAAATCGGTAACCATTGACTTTTATAGAAGGAAAAACAAATATTATATGATAAATATATAATAAATAAATCAATATAATATATATAATAAAGTCAATTTAAATAAAAAAAATATATATTATTTTAAATAACATTTTTTGTGTTCGACTAAAAAAGTATTTTCAGTCTGTTTGTACAAAAAATATGTAAATATGTGAACTACTGTGTTTACTAATTAAATAAGTAAGCTATAACTCAATAATTCACCATACTAGTGGTGTAAAACCAATGTAAAGTTAGTTCTTAGGTTGCCATATCTTCCAGTGTACATGTCCTGGATAACACAGCAGTCATGCATTAAGATTGACCGCCTGTATCATGTACTAAAAGCGAAAACCGCAGTATTGTTAATCTAATTTCTGAGTTGGAGATACAAGCCGTTATCTTCGAGATCTTCTGACGGTAACATGCCCTGTCAGGTGGAGATGAAGCAGCTGCAGAAGTGCTACAGCGCTCTGGCGGAGCAGATGAACCTGATCCTGTCGAAGCGCCTGTGGTACATCATGATCGAGCAGTTCCTCATGAAGTACGTCTGGAGCGGAAGTGGCCTGGTTATGGTCGCCGTGCCCATCATCACTGCCACCGGCTTTGCCGACAACGGTATGGGGGTCGTCGTTTTATTCATTACGTTAGGAAATAGGAAGAGTTTTACCACTTTTGAGTCCATCTCCGAGTCTGGCGGGAGATCTTTTAGCTTAGCTTAGCATAAATCATTGAATCGGATTAGACCGTTAGCATCTCGCTCGAAAATTCGATTTTTTAAAAATATTTTTTTCTATTTAAAGCTTGATTATTCTAGAGCTACGTTGTGTACTAAGGCTGCAGTTTTTACGTCAACAACGTTCTTTGATTATCATGCTACAAGCAGAGTATAGTTCCTAGCCGTATTAGCCGACGTAGCAACTTTTCATTTTGCGTCAGTCTTAGTAAACAACGTAAATACAGAAGAGTCAAGCTTTAAAACTGGACCGGAAAGCAGCCTTAGTACACATCGTAGCTCTAGAATAATCAAGCTTTAAATAGAAAAAAATTACAAAAAAATGTTCGAATTTTTAAGCGTGATGCTAACGGTGTAATCCGATTCAATGATCTATGCCAAACTAAGCTAAAAGCAGCTGAACGGATTCAATAATGGTAAATCTCAGCAGTTTAACTCTAGGAGAGTTGTAAAAAGTGAAGTTATGAAACGTAATTAATTATTTATATTATTTTTATGTCGTTATTTATTTATTTAATTGATTTATTCTTCATTTATTGCATTGTCGTAGCTCATAGCGGTTGTTTAAAGATGGCATGCTTCATTCTTTTGTCTCACATTGAATCGGATTACACCGTTAGCATCTCGCTAGAAAATTCGAAAAGATTTGATAGTTATTCTATTTAAAGCGTGACTATTCTAGAGCTACGTTGTGTACTAAGGCTGATTTCCGGTCCAGTTTTTACGTCAACAACGTTCTTTGATTATCATGCTACAAGCAGAGTATAGTTCCTAGCCGTATTAGCCAACATAGCAACTTTTCATTTTGCGTCAGTCTTAGTAAACAACGTAAATACAGAAAAGTCAAGCTTTAAAACTGGACCGGAAAGCAGCCTTAGTACACAACGTAGCTCTAGAATAATCAAGCTTTAAATAGATTTTTTTTTTTTTAAATTCGAATTTTTAAGCGTGATGCTAACAGTCTAATCCGATTCAATGATCTATGCTAAGCTAAGCTAAAAGCAGCTGAACGGATTCAATAATGGTAAATCTCAGCAGTTTAACTCTAGGAGAGTTGTAAAAAGTGAAGTTATGAAACGTAATTTATTATTTATATTATTTTTATGTCGTTATTTATTTATTTAATTGATTTATTCTTCATTTATTGCATTGTCGTAGCTCATAGCGGTTGTTTAAAGATGGCATGCTTCATTCTTTTGTCTCACATTGAATCGGATTAGACCGTTAGCATCTCGCTCGAAAATTCGAACAGATTTGATAGTTTTTCTATTTAAAGCTTGACTATTCTAGAGCTACGTTGTGTACTAAGGCTGCTTTCCGGTGCAGTTTTTACAGCAACGAGTCCAGTTTTTACGGCAACAACGTTCTTTGATTATCATGCTACAAGGAGAGTATAGTTCCTAGCCGTATTAGCCAACGTAGCAACTTTTTATTTTGCGTCAATCTTAGTAAACAACGTAAATACAGAAGAGTCAAGCTTTAAATAGGACAACTATCAAAACAATGTTTAAGTGAGATGCTAATGGTCTAATCCGATTCAATGATCTATGCTAAGCTAAGCTAAAAGTGCCCAGAGATCGGCTGAATGGATTCAATAATGGTCAAACTCAGCTGGAGAGTTGTAAAAAGTGAAGTTATGAAAAGTAATTGATTATTTATATTATTTTTATATCGTTACTTATTTATTTAATTGATTTATTTTGTATTAATTGCATTGTCGTAGCTCACAGCGGTTGTTTAAAGATGTTTCATTCTCATGTCTCACAGAGCTGGCCGACGGTCAGACACAAGTGCTGGTCAGCGAAAGGACGGAGGCCTTCACCACAGCGCGCAATCTGCTGGCCTCGGGAGCCGACGCTATCGAGCGGATCATGTCGTCTTATAAAGAGGTGAGATGTTAAATGTCGTCGTCAGTGTTTACGAACGACATGATCGTTCTTGATATGACCGTCAAAGATTTAAAAAAAGCGTAATAAAATTATTGATTATGCACTCATCATTGGCCACTTTATTAGGTACACCTGTACAGCTGCTCGTTCGCAGATTTCTAACTATGTAGACGTGGTCGAGGCGATCTGCTGCAGTTTGCAGCGAGCATCAGAATGGGGAGGAAAGGGGATTTCAGTGACTCTGAACGTAGAATGGTTGTTGGTGCCAGACGGGCTGGTCTGAGTATTTCAGAAACTGCTGATCTACTGGGATTTTCACGCACAACCATCTCTAGGGTTTACAGAGAAGAAAGAGACGAAAATATCCAGAGAGCATTAGTTCAGTGGGAGCTGATGAAAAATGTCGCCTGGGCTGACGAGTCTCCATTTCTGCTGCCACATTCAGATGCTCGGGGCAGAATTTGGCCTCAACATCATAAAAGCATGAATCCATCCTGCCTTGTATCAGCTGTTCAGGCTGCTGGTGGTGGTGTAATGGTTTGGGGGATATTTTCTTGGCACTCTTTGGGCCCTTTAGTTCCAATTGAGCATCATGTCAGCGCCATATCCTACCTGAGTATTGCTGCTGACCATGTCCATCCCTTTATGACCACAGTGTCCCCATCTTCTGATGGCTACTTCCAGCAGGATAACGCTCCATAAAGCGTGAATCATCTCAGACTGGTTCCTCGAACACGTCAATGAGTTCACTGTACTCAAATGGCCTCCACAGCCGCCAGAACTCAACCCAATAGAGCACCTTTGGGATGTCGATGTGCATCACGGACATGCAGCCGACAAATCTGCAGCGACTGCGTGATGCTATCATGTCATAAGAGATATTTTCAGTAGCTTGTTGAATCAATTCCACAAAAGATTAAGGCCGTTCTGAAGGCAAAGTGTCCGGTACTAGTCAGGTGTACCTAATAAAGTGGCCGGTGAGGGTATTTTCATATTTAAATGTATTATTTTACAAAATAATATTTAATTATTTTACTTTATCGTCAGAACTTATTCTAATATGTTGATTTGGTGTCCAGTAAAACCTTCAAAAGTGCAAAAGCGTGTGGAACTATTTTATTAAATTATATATATATATAATATTTAAAAGAAATAGTAATATAAAAATATTAAAATAAAATAGTTAAAATAATAAAAGTAAATAATAAAGTAAAATAAAACAATAAAAGTCCTTTCCAATGATGCTATAAATTGATCTAAAAGGAACAACATTTGAAAATAACAAATGTATCACCAAAATACAGTAAAATTAACAACATTAACAGCAAAAATTATTCAACACTGATAAAAAAACATGTTATTATTTAAATACTAATAAGGTAATAATTATGTGATAAATAAGCAGATTAAAATATCATGTGACACTGAAAACTGAAGGAAAAGAAGAAATCAATAAACACTATATATATATTTATATTTATTTATATTTATTTTACATATATATATATATATAATAAAGTAATTAATTAATTATATAATATAGAAATTATAATATATAACTATATAAAGTTAATTATATATAATTAATTTATAATTATAATGTAATATACTATTATTTTAAATTGTAATACTATTATTTCATAACAGTTATATATTATAGCTATATCATAATATTATAGATAGATAATATTGTGATAAAATAGCATAGCATAGTCATAGTTTGACTAGTTTTTATCATTAGTGAGCATTAGAGCAACTTACAGTTACAAATATAACTGTAAAACATCCAGACACATATTCTTATGCAGCAGTATTCATTTTTCAATGGCTCGGTCGTCACTACAGGCCTCAAAGAACTAAAACCACAAAGGATGTGACGTCGCACGGCAGTGAAAGCGTTGAATCCTTGCGTAGGCTAGCGATCGGCGTTGGTATCACCCGCGACTCTGTTAACTAAGCCTGCTGGGCAGCTTAATCCACCATCTGTTGAGCAGAAAGCATGAGTCAGACGTGCTTCACAGATGCTGAGTGTGTACACAGTAGAGCACCACAACATGCTATTTCAGAGCATTTTAGACAGCGTGTTGTGTTCTGTTTACATTGACATCTTCTCAAGAGATGTAAAAGTGAGCAGTGTGATAGTGTAAAACTAGCTGACATGTATAAGGATGGCAGATAGTTTTTACTGAATGTCCTTCGAGTGTTTTCGGATGTTCCTTTGCTGTTAGAACATTGATATACTATTGATAGGACAAAGGACACCCTTTTTATTTGGACCCTTGTGCACTTGTAATCGTCTTGGGGTTCTACGCTCATGGCAGGGTTTGAATAGTCGATGCTAGCTGAGAATACTGGAGACCAAAAACGTGCCCTGTCTGTCACTAGTGCACCACAGCTCTTAGTATCTGGCCTCAGTTACAGTAACCCTCCGTATTTATCAGCCTCATCCGGGTCACGGCACCATTTTTTTTACCACAGGATAAATATGGATTCAAGGCAGTAATTCTGTCAAGGAAGGTGGGCACTCTAATGAGGATCCTAAAGACCAAAAGCCTCCAGCATCTATCACTTGTATGCCACAACTCTTACTACCTGGGTTCAATTAAAGAAACCCCCAATACCTTACTCCAATCCGGGTCACGGCACCAATTCGTACCCCAGGTTAAATAAGATTCAAAGCAGTAATTCTGTCAAGGAAGGTGGGCACTCTAACGAGGATCCTAAAGACCAAAAGCCTCCAGCATCTATCCCTTCTATGCCAGAACTCTTACTACCTAGGTTCAATTAAAGTAACCCCCTCTATACCTCACTCCCATCCGGGTCACGGCACCATTTCATATCTCAAAGTTAAATATGGATTCAAAGCGAAGGTAAACCAGAATCTGCTGACTTTTTTTTGACTATTCATTTTGCAAAAAGTAGGAACTGAAAACTCGACACATGAGATTATTATTATTTTTTAAAACTTTTATTTAAGGTTTACAATGCAAATCAGAGCTACTTGTTTTGGTAAACAAAGCGACAGTAGGCCTACTAAAAGACCGAAAACATCTATAAATAAATTGACTGATTTATGGGCTCGGGAATCTGCTGAGTTTTCTACGGACACAGATTTAGTGTGTGCCTACCTGTAAGTTTAGTATGAGCAAGTATGGTAAATAGTAATAGTAGTATATTTGTAATGTGACAATGTTTTTTTTTTTTTTTTTATTTAACAGGGACAATGCTCATTAATCAACAGTGAAACTGTAAATAAGCCAAAGTTAGCCACAAGGGCTAATTTTCATCTGTTGTCCCCTGCCAGATTTTAACAAGGCAACCTAAAATCAAAAAACACGTTATCACACATCAAAAAACAGTAAAATTACATTCTACAAAAGGATAAAACATATAGTAAGAATTACACATGGAGTGCGGATCCAAATGCAGATTTATTCTATATATTTATTTAGATTTATTCAGATTTTTGCCTATATATATATATATTTATTTATTATATATATATATATATAGGCAATCCAGAGTCGTAGTCATTAAACAGGCGAATGGTCAGTACAGGCAGCAAGCAACGTAAACAAACAAACAAGGCGAGGGTCAAAACACGGAAAAGCAGGGCAGGGGAAACACGTCGTAATGTTTACAGTAACAATATAACAAGACTCAGCACTGATGTGTGTGTGTGTGCTGTATAAATAGTGCTCATAATCAGTTCATGAGCAGCTCCCAGCCGTAAGTGTGTGTAATCTACTGAATCAGGAACAGGTGCGTGTGAGCAGTGCACGACAGGATATGTAGTTCATGTAATGGCGGATTTGTAGTCCGTCTGCAGCTGCTAGATCACTGATAGTCATAACAATATTGACATTTGCTTCATAATTAAAATAAAAACTTCATCATAAAACACTTGATTCTAACACAGTATATATTTATTTATTTATAATATTAATAATGTAACAATACATTTTATTTTTGAGGTGCTTTTCTCACGCCCAAAGCACTTTAAAAATATATAAAATAAGACAATAAAAATAATAACTCATCAGATATATAGGTACATATTCATGTATTTTTTTAATATAGCATTAATGTAGCATATTGGAATCATCTCTAGTTTCTCAATCTCTCTAGAAGGTCTGTGAACAAATGACTCTCAGGAGATGAATCTTTCTTGTTGACTTCATTGAGGTCCCGAAGGAAAGCTCGGTGTTTCACGCTGAGGCTCTCGGGATGTGGTGTGTCTGCCTAAACATGGAAAAACACTCGCTAAACACTTCCCAACACATGCTTCGGATTAAGCATTTAGGCCAGCGCTGTGCAACGGATTGATTTATAAAACGTCACACAATAGGTTTAGCAAAGACAGAGTCGCATTTTTGATTGAAAAGTTCGGGTCAGGTCTGCGTAATTGCTCCAAATACCTGCTCGCTTACAAAACAATCGAAGCCCTTTACGTGATCAGAGGACGGCTTCAAATAGAGAAAGGGTGAAAGTGTTGAATAAGCTGGGCTAAGTCGTGAGAAATGTAAAAAATGTAGATGTATGCGATTTTGTGACTTTTAATGTGGCACATCTATTGTTCCAACAAGTCTTCAAACAGTTAGCAGTCGTAAAGAACAGCTGGCTGATCAATGGGAGGGAGTGGCTTAGACTCTTTGATCTTTATCTCTTTGTTCTCAAAAATTCATTAAATGTAAATTTAAATGAACGGATAAATGGATGGATGAATGAATAAATGGATGAATGAATGAATAAATGGATGAATGAATGAATAAATGGATGGGTGAATGAATAAATGGATGAATGAATGAATAAATGGATGGATGAATGAATAAATGGATGGATGAATGAATGAATAAATGGATGGATGAATGAATAAATGGATG
>CAIGQQ010031223.1:561490-573604 GCA_903798035.1 Danio albolineatus | reverse complement strand
CTTTTTTGTTTTGTTTAATTTTGCTTTGTTTGTTTTTTTACTTTTTTTTTGTTGTTAAATTTTGCTTTATTTTTTTAAAACTTTTTTGTTTAAATGTTTAATTTTTCTTTTTTCTTTTTTGTTTTGTTGTTAAATTTGGCTTTATTTTTTACTTTTTTGTTTTGTTGTTTAGTTTCACTTTACGTTTTAACTTTTTTGCTTTGTTGTTGTTTTATTTTGTTGTTTATTTTTGTTTCACGTTTAGCTTCGTTTAGACATTTTTGTCTGTCTTTGTTTTGCTCTTTTGTTGTTTTAATTGTTTCAGTTTACATTTTTTTTGTTTTTAGACGCTGCTTAATTTCGTTTTTGTATTTTAGTTTTTGTTTTGCGCTGTTTGGGTTTCGTTTCGTGTTTTGTTTTGTTTCGTGTTTTGTTTTTTGTTTTGTTTTGTTTTTTTTCCTTTCGTTTCGTGTTTTGTTTTGTTTTGTTTCGAGGCTGCTTATTTTTCAGCACTTTGTTTTAGTATTATTTTGTATTTTAGTTTTTCTTTTTGGTTTATTATTATTATAATTTGCTCTTGTTATGTTGCTTTTTTTTGTTTTACTTTTTGTTTTGTTTTTGTTTTTTTATTTTTATTTATTTAAGCCGTGGTCACACTGGAGTTTGAGCATGTTGTACGGTGCTGCGAAAAGGGGCTGGATGAAACAAGATGATTAGACATTGATAAAACAAATTGCTCTGTATTTCACATTTCAGTACAGAAAGGTCCCATTTTGATCTTCTATTGGTCACGCAATCATGATGTGATTTTGCTTGTCAGACATTAGAAAGTTGTCGCATGAGTTTGCGTTTCCGGTCTTCAGCATTCGCATATATGTGAATGAAAATCTATGGGGCGGAAAGTGTAGTTCGACCTTTTCTAAAGCAGTGGACCAATCGGAAGAACTCGGAAGTGGGACAACTGTTGCAAAACTGTTGTTTTCTCTTAAAAAAAGCTTTGACTTTCGATGTGCGTGTTTGATGGAGCTCAGGAGACTGGAACATCACATTTATTAAATCCTTGAGCAGGTATTGACTTGAGCAGGTATTGATTGCCATATTCGCATGTATATGAGTGGAAGTCAATAGGGCGAAATGTGCACCCAGCAGGCACACAGCGTCATAAGACGTTAATATTAGGTTAGATTTAGTTCGTGACGTCAGGTGACCAAAATTCAATGTCTAGCCAGCAGCTAGAGAAACCGTTAATTTGACGTTCAATAACGACCTCAAATCACGTTGATATTTCGTTGATTTTAGGTTGGCCAAGATCTCATGACTTGTGGTTCGCCCGTAGCACTCGCAGCGCCTGGAAAACGTGAGCGCCTATTTGTGCTCTGAACCCGTCCGTCTCCATTTGAAATAACGAAACTGATTGCTCAAAAGATGCTATACCGTATGTGAAAATACCCTTTTGGTAACTCGCTATATCAGACCTGCGCATCGCACGGCCTTGTTTGCGGTTGAATTTAAATAAAATAAATACTTCACGCGGGCCGATCAAAGAAGTCCAGCGGGCCGCAAAATGTATCAAACATCATAGTGACGTCAAATTCTGACATTTATTCATCAGGTATGACAACCAAAATCCAACGTCTGATAGACGTCATAGTGGTAACGTCCACACAACGTCAAGCTGTAACATCATTAAACGTTGATATTTGGTTGATTTTAGGTTGTGTTGCAAAGTGACCAAAATCCAATGTCGAGCCAACATCTTAAACCAACGTTATACTGCCGTCAAATACTGATATTTATTCGTCAGGTATGGCAACCAAAATCCAACGTCTAATAGATGTTATAGTGGTAACATCCACACAATGCTGCTTACGTCATTAGACGTTGATATTTGGTTGTTTTTAGATTGCGACGTCATTGACGTTGGGTTCTGACGTCAAATCGATCTAAATTTCCACCCAAAATTCAACGTCTTCACAACGTTAGGGTCCAACGTCAGTCTGTCGTCATGTTGACGTCCTGTGCCTGCTGTGGCAGTGCGACCACGGCTTTAATTAGTGTTTTGCTTTGTTTTGATTTTGTTTCACATTTTTGCTTTGGTATCTAGTTTTGTTTTGTTTTGTTTCTTTACTTAGCTTTCGTTTCGCTTTACGTTTTTGTTTTGTTTTGACTATCGTTGCTTATTTTATCGACAATTTTTACGTGATTTAGTTTTTATTTTTGTTTTATTCTTGTTGTGTTGCTGTTTTTTATTTTTATTTTGGTGTTTATTTCTTTCAGCTTTTTCGTTTTACTTTGCGTTTTGCTTTGTTTTGACTTCTGCTTTGCTGTTTAGTTTCGTTTCACTTTTATGTTTTGTTTCGCTTTTTGTAATCCCTATTTCAGTGTTGCTCTTTTGTTGTTTTGCTTTTCGTTTTATTTTGATTTACATTTTTGTTTGTTTTGACTATGCTGCTTACTTTTGACTTTGTTTTTATTTTTGTTTCGTTTTGTTCTTGTGTTGCTGTTTGGTTTTTATTCTTACTTTTTTGTTTCGTCTTTTATTTCGGCGTTTCATTTGTTTCGCCTTTTTGTTTTGCTTTGCATTTTGTTTTGTTTTGAATTTGCCGCTTGTTTTTTTTTTTTGACAATTTGTTATGTTGTAGTTTAGTTTTTACGTTTGGTTTATTATTATTATTATTATTTGCTCTTTTGTTTTTCTTTTTTATTTTGATGTTTCGTTTGTTTTGCTTTTTTTTGTTTCTCTTTGTGTTTTGCTTTGTTTCGACTTTTGCTTCGCTGATTTCTTTTACTTTTAAGTTTTGTTTTTGCTTTTTTGTTCGTGTATTTCGTTGTTTACTTTGCTTTTATTCTGCTTTGCAGTTTTGTTTCATTTTCGCCATGCTGCTTTGTCTGTTTCTTAATTAATCATACCTTTTTCGGCACTTTATCGAACCAATTACCCCCCAAAAATCAATTCTATTAATTATACTGTCAATCAGTCTTGAATAATGTATTTTTCCTTTCCTTAATTGAGTTGTTCTTACTCATCTACTTCCCTCCATATGCGAAAACAAACGTGTACTATTCTGTGGTAAGAAGAATTGTGATCTTTTACATGTGTATCCCAATCATGTATAACAATCAATCAACCACTAAAGGCGATAGACTGGGAACATGGGCACCATGTGAGTCAGCTGGAGAGTTTAAGACAGCAGGTTTCTGCTTTTCTGAACAAACACAATACGCTGGAAACACACGCCGAGGGCGAGAAGCCACGCTGAAGCCACATCGAGCTGACAAACGCACAGAGAATGTGTGACTCTGAACCAGAGACGTGTTATATTTTAGTTTCTCAGTCATGCTCTCATTCATTTTATGTTGGTTTCTTTATTTTGAGATGTCTCTTCATTCAGACTGGTTTATATATACTGTGAAGCTTGTCTAACATCTGTTATGTGTTTGTTATGTTCTCATCTTACAGTAGAATCAAATGCAGACTATTAAAAGCAAATATTTCCATTTGCATATTAAAGATTTAATGAAACGTTTTGTTTTATTTTAACCGAATCATCCCAGAAATCATCCCCCTTTTGATACTTTATTATTATTATTAACGATGATGTTCCCCTATTGGATATACTGACCTATGATGAAGAGTAGTTTACTATGAATCGGAGGATAACACGACAACGACTGAACAAATACAGCGGGCTTTTACTTGTTTGTACACCTCCTTGGCTGTGCGCTGGGATGTTTTTACACCGACGGGAGTATTTTTGTTCTTTAAGCATACTTGAATGATACATGTGAATGAGACTTGACGCTGTCGAGTACGTCAACAATCAACGAGCTACGAGAATAAGCCTGTAAATAAAATAATACAGCCAAAAACATGTATGAAGTGTAGTTTGTTTCTGCCTGTTTACGTATTTATCGTGACAGTTTAATACAGATCTGCTTACATTATTGGTCCGATGCCTGCTGAGAATAGATGATGAGATCTCATATCGTAGATTGGTTTTTGTTTGGACTTTTAAGACTAAATCAGAATTATATTACATTTTTATTGCTTTAAGGCTTCCGGTTTATTTTGGAAAATCTGTACATCTGAAAAATTTAAAGCCCAGCTTTAAAAATATAAATACATTTGATTTCAAACCTTAACGTCCAGTTGAAGTCCACACATTGACGTCCCTTTGACGACCAAAATAATGACACAAAAATCATTATAAGTACAGTTTTATTCAACTGAAAGCTTCAATTGCAAATAATGCTGTAAATTACCCTGATGTCAACATGACATCCAACATTAGCATAAAAAGAACGTCAAATATCTATTAGGACTGTCGTGTAAGATATATATATATATATATATATATATATATATATATTAGGGCTGTCCAAAAATTAATCGTGATTAATCACATCCAAATTAAAAGTTTGTTTTGACATAATATATGTGTGTGTTATATATATTTATTATGTATATGTGATAAACACATTCCTAGAAGCCAAAACTATATATAAAAAAGTTACATCAAAGTAGTTACATCATATTCAAATGTAAAATTTGTGTCATACACATATATTTTTTAGATATCTAAATATAAACCAACATTTTATCAAGTATATGCATGTGTGTATTTATATATTCATAATATAAATATAGACAGTACACACACAAATATTATGTTAAACTTTTATTTTGGATGTGATTAATCACGATTAATTTTTGGACAGCCCTAATATATATATATATATATATATATATATATATATATATATATATATGAGCATTTGCAGTGAAAACTCAAAACATAAACGGACAGATGAGGTATATGTTAACATTATACTGAATCATCTGTTTACATTTTCCAAAACAAACACACACAGAGTTATGGGATCAGAAAATAAATCAATCTGAAAACAATTTCTATACTTTAAATGAGGAAAATAAGCATGCGTTATGGATGTGACTAAAAAAGTCTGCGAGTTTACAGTGTTCAACGTACTTGGTAGAAATTCTGTGGATTAAACTGCACATCACAACAGAAATACTGATAATCACAAGGATAAGAGTCGCTCTCTGTAGAACAAACATGATTGATTTTATTTTACTTTACATTTTTGCATTTATGAGGAAAAAGCTTCGTTATGGATGAGACACTTTTCTGTTATGGGTGTGATGGATGTGACATTGCCACTTGTGAGTTTTTGGTAAATCAAATATAATAGTTTGAAAACACTGACCGAGACATTTTTGAGTATTTCTACAGCACTGTAAAATACAAGAGTACCCCAAAAAAAAAAAACTAGAAGGGTTTTGCTATTTATGATGACAACTTAATTTTTTCATGGCAAGGTTGACATTTGCATGGAATATAAATAAATAAATAAATAAATAAATAAATAAATAAATGAATGAATGAATGACTGAATGAATGAATGAATAAATAAACAAACAGTTAAATAAATAAATAAATGAATGAATGAATAAATAAACAAACAAACAAACAAACAAACAATCAAATAAATAAATGAACGAATGAATGAATGAATGAATGAATGAATAAATAAATAAACAATCAAATAAATAAACGAACGAACGAACGAACGAACGAACGAACGAACGAATAAATAAATAAATAAATAAACAATCAAATAAATAAATGAATAAATGAATAAATAAATAAACAAATAAATAAATAAACAAACAAACAATCAAATAAATAAATGAATGAATGAATGAATAAACAAATAAACAAACAAATAAACAAACAAACAATTAAATAAATAAATAAATGACTGAATGAATGAATGAATAAATAAATAAATAAACAAACAAACAATCAAATAAATAAATAAATGAATGAATGAATGAATGAATAAATAAACGAACGAACGAACGAACGAACAAACTCATAAATAAATAAATAAATAAACAAACAATAAAATAAATAAATGAATGAATGAATGAATGAATGAATAAATAAATGAATAAATAAATAAATAAACTATCAAATAAATGAATGAATGAATGAATGAATGAACGAACGAACAAATAAATAAAATTAATAAATAAATAAACAAACTATCAAATAAATAAATAAATAAATGAATGAATGAATGAATGAATAAACAAATAAATAAACAAACAAACAAACAATCAAATAAATGAATGAATGAATAAACAAATAAATAAATAAACAAACAAATAAATAAATAAATAAATAAATAAATAAATAAATAAATAAATAAACAATCGAATGAATGAATGAATGAATGAATGAATGAATAAATAAATAAATAAATAAATAAATAAATAAATAAATAAATAAACAATCAAATAAATAAATAATAAATATATATATTATTGTTCATTAGTAATTTACAAATACAGCAAAAACATGCAACAAAGAAAAATACAAAGATAATTAAAAAAACAAAAACAAATGTAAGACATTCACAATATGCCAAAAACAGATTCATAATTTACTTTCATAGACTGAGCGTTGACATGTTTAACAGCTTTGAGAGACTTCATTAACAGAACAAGTGCGTTGACAAAAGCCTTGTATAAAGAGGGGATTTTGAAAGCCTACAGTTGTTGATAAAAAATTGACAATTTCAAATAATACAATTAACAAAATTGCACAAAAAACGTTATCACCATTTTCAAAATAACAAATAGTTTCCTTTTCATTCAATATTATCAACACATCATTTTTAGCAAAATAATAAGTAAAAGAGTCTTTGCAAAATAATCGCACACAATGAAAATCAACAAATAAGCGACGTAAGGATTAGGACAAGGACTGTTTTGCAAAATAACCGCAATATCTGAAACACACTGGGATATTTTATGTCAAATCGTTTTTCTTACTTTATTTGAAATCCAAAATCTGTATGATAGCAGCAGGGCCAGATTAACCAATGGCATCATGGGCACAGGCCCAGGGGCCAGTGCATACCTGGGGCCCTTATGAGGGGCGAAAAAAATGCCAATTTTGGAGTGTCTATTAAGGCTAGGCATGGGACGATAATCGTCTTTAAGGAATACCGCGGTATGGAAAAGTCAAACCGCCAAAATTTTCTGCTATACCGTTCCTAAGGTATGTGTACGTTTTTTTATTTACATTTTTTTGTTGTATTTTAGATGTAAATCGTAAAGAAATTTGTGTTTTTGAAACTATCGAAGACAGCAGAAATCAATGATTCACTTGAATTATTCAGCCTGACATGTTTACTGCCCCAAAATACTTTAAATGTTTCTCAAAATATAATATATTGTGTTCAAAGGGAGAAAAAGGTTTCGTTTTTTTAGTCATTAATACATTTTATTTGTCAAATAAGTTTATCCTGTAAGCTATTATTGATTTTGATGAACTCATTTTCATTTTTGACATGTTTTAGATGTCGTTTTGACATCAGTGTACCTGCCGGGAATGCTGAATCAATCAGTTCAGCTTCTTCAATGAGTAATTAAAATCATATAATTATTTAATTACCATAATATCGAGCCTGTACATATTTTTATTAGAAATCTTTCTGAATTAGGATAAAATGGCTAGTCAAAATAAATAAAGCCATGCTTTTTAGACATCCCTGTTTGATGGAATAGCCTTTATTTTCAATAACAACAACATTTAATCACGACTTTATCATTTTAACTCTTTTTAAACTATTTATTTTATTCGAAATTGGGAAGAAATGGTATCAGACCACTATAGAAAACATAAATAAATATTAACACCTTACCTAAAACATCCATATAAATCTACCGCCGTGTAATATTGAATGACTCCAGCCTTTTCTCCAACTAACCTCCCATAATAAAGAATTACAATAACATTTTTATCATGAAATGCTTGCCTTTCGTCTTTGTTAATACATTTTATTGTCAAATAAGTTTTTCCTGTAAGCTTTTATTGATGTGTTTTTACACCAGTGACATCAAGATCAATTAGCATCAAACTCACTTGCATTTTGGACGTGTTTTGGATGTAGTTTTGACATCAGTGTACCTGCTGGGAATGCTGAATCAATCAGTTCAGCTTCTTCACTGAGAAATTAAAATCATATAATTATTTAATGAACATAATATCGAGCCTGTACATATTTTTATTAAAAATCTACTAGTTTTTCTGAATTAGGATAAAATGGCTAGTCAAAATAAATAAAGCCATGCTTTTTAGACATCCCTGTTTGATGGAATAGCCCTTATTTTCAATAACAACGACATTTAATTACGACTTTATCATTTTAACTATTTTTAAACTATTTATTTTATTCGAAATTGGGAAGAAATGGTATCAGACCACTATAGAAAACATAAATAAATTTTAACACCTTACCTAAAACATCCATATAAATCTACTGCCGTGTAATATTGAATGACTCCAGCCTTTTCTCCAACTAACCTCCCATAATAAAGAATTACAATAACATTTTTATCATGAAATGCTTGCCTTATGTCTTTGTTAGTACATTTTATTTGTCAAATAAGTTTTTCCTGTAAGCTATTTTTGATGTTTTGTACATCAATGACATCAAGATCAATTAGCATCAAACTCATTTTCATTTTTGACGTGTTTTGGATGTTGTTTTGACATCAGTGTACCCGCTGGGAATGCTGAATTAATCATCTCAGTTAGTTCAACGAATAAATAAAATCTAATAATTATTTAATTACCATAATATCGAGCCTGTACATATTTTCATTAAAAATCTTTCTGAATTAGGATAAAATGGCTAGTCAAAATAAATAAAGCCATGCTTTTTAGATGGAATAGCCCTTATTTTCAATAACAACAACATTTAATTACGACTTTATCATTTTAACTCTTTTTAAACTCTTTTCTAAACTAAATAAATGATATTTTTCTTATTAGAAATGGTATCAGACCATTATAGAAAACATAAATAAACATTAACACCTTACTTCCATAAATAATCCATATAAATATCACCGTGTAATATTGAATGACTCCAAAAGGAGGAGCTGTAAGATTTATTCATTACTTCTCTCTTTGTGTTCGACCTGTCTGACCAAGTCGACACGCGTTTACGCGATATTCCTTAAATAAACACTAACAAACATTAAATAATGTGATTATATTACGCTAAATATGATCAAATTTGCATAAAGGTAGCATCTACATACCCCACGTCGAGTCGAGGGCTTGGTCTGACGTGCGCGTGAAGGCGTGGCGTGATGACGCCAGGAGAGCGAGTCGCGCGCTCGCTCGCTCTTCAGGACGGGGTGAGTGAACGACCAGCAAGCGAGCGCTCGTCAGACATGTAACCGCACACGAGATGCTTCATTCCAGGCTTTCTGCGTTATTCCACCGTCACCAGAACCCTCCCCCGGAGCATTTCATGATGGAAGAATAGACGCCGGAGGCTGAGAGAGGCTCCGCTGCATTTAAGCCGATAAAGAAAAGGGAAATCAGCTATATTTATCCCCCCCCCCGGGAGCATGTCTGCGGGACAGGATGAGAGCTCCGTGCGCGTGGCTGTCAGGTAAAAGTCTGTGTTTGTTGCGGTCTGTCACTGATGCTCCATATTGTCCCGCCTCTAATGTACCTGCTACACCATCATGAGGGCTCCGTGTCCTGCTAGCACCTCATTGTGTTCGTATAAACGCCTGGTGTTTGGTGTATACTCGGTTTATTTGTCGTGTATGTAATCCTGAGGTCGGACTGGACGGCCTTCTGTTGACACTGATTAGCGTCAGGTGCTGTGCTGTGTTGTGGCCACAATAGATCATGTGAAGCGCGCATCGACCCCGGATGGTGGTGTGTGGATTCGGGCTTGTTTGACCGTCTGTCCGTTCCTGTGTGTATCGATTCCGAGCTGATACTGTACTGCCTGTTTTGTTTATATATTAGCTTACTTTATTTACATGAATATAGAATAGCTCCAAATACATCTTTAATTGTGTCCAATATGTTTTTTTCATTCCATCTTGCTCTATTTTATTTCAATTTTTGACATTTATACTCATTTTTTATGGTGTAGTTTGGCTTCATGATCATTTTTAATGTGATATAACAGTATACATGCAGTATTATTTATTTAATTGCTCTAATGACTGGATAATACACTGTATCTGATGTTATAGCAATTCTATAATATTATTTTATTTATATTGCATGTTTTGGAATTGTATATCGGTATATTTGATTGTGTTTTGAAGAGATTCACACAAAAAATGGACTTTTTATCCTATTCAAGTTATCAAACTTGTAAGTGTTTTGCTTTTTTTGTGAAACACTAGCAATATTTATTTATTTATTTATTTCATTTAATTTGTTGTATTATAATGGAAGTTATTGGGCTTTCCAGATTTTTTATGTAGGTTCATAAAAATATACTGGCTTACTTTATTTACATTGAAACAGAGTAGCGCCATATACATCTTTAATTGTGTCCAATATGTTTGTTTTATTCCATTCTGCTGTATTTTATTTCAATTTATGACATTTATACTCATTTTTGTATGTTGTAGTTTGGCTTCATGATCATTTTTAATGTGATATAACAGTATTTAAGTGCAGTATTATTTATTTAATTGCTATAAGGACTGGATAATACACAGTATCTGATGTTACAGTAATTCTATAATATTATTTTATTTATATTGCTTGTTTTGGAATTGTATATCAGTATATTTGATTGTGTTTTTGACAGAGATTCACACATAAATGAACATTTTATCCTTTTCAAGTTATCAAACTTGTGTTTTGCTTCTTTTGTGAAACACTAGCAATATTTATTTATTTATTTATTTATTTATTTATTTATTTATTTCATTTAATTTGTTGTATTATAATGGAAGTTATTGGGCTTTGCAGATTTTTTTTTATGTAGGTTTATAAAAATATACTGGCTTACTTTATTTACATTGATACAGAATAGCCCCAAATACATCTTTAATTGTGTCCAATATGTTTGTTTTATTCCATCCTGCTCTATTTTATTTCAATTTTTTGGCATTTATACTCATTTTTAATGTTGTAGTTTGGCTTTATGATCATTTCTAATGTGACATAACAGTATTAAATGCAGTATTATTAATTTAATTGCTCTAAGGACTGGATAATACACAGTATCTGATGTTATAGTAATTCTATAATATTATTTTATTTATATTGCTTGTTTTGGAATTGTATATTGGTGTATTTTATTGTGTTTTTGGAAGAGATTCACACATAAATGGACTTTTTATCCTTTTCAAGTTATCAAACTTGTAAGTGTTTTGCTTCTTTTGTGAAACACTAGCAATATTTATTTATTTATTTATTTCATTTGTTGTATTATAATAGAAATTCTAGTGTTGCTTTAGACCAGGGGTGCCCAAACTTTTTCTTATGAAGGGCCAAAAACTAAACTTGATTGAGGGTGGTGGGCCGGATGTAGTTTCCTAATTTAAGTAGTATCCTAACTTATTATTATAATTAATTATACAATTTATTATATAATTTAATACTATAATTAATTGCATATAAAATACTTATTGTATTAATAATTATACATTTGTGTACATCTTTTGAACATCTTACAATAAATAATCCCATTTATAACACACACACACACACACACAAAAACACACTTTGCCTTGATTCACTTGCTGATGTCTTCTGCAATGTCCGCTATTCATTAAGTGACTGTATTTATTTATTTATTTTAAATCTGATTCATTCACAACATTAACTTTTAGTTTGCTTTTTTGTAGCTTAACAGATAAAAGACAATAGTTGTGTTAAATTTTAAATGACAATCTCTGACAATCTGGGATTATTTATGTTTTAAGACATTCCCCCCAAAATTCCCCATCACTCTCGCTCTCAGATGCAATGGTGGGCCAAAACAAAGGTTATCATTGGTCAACTTTGGCCCTAGTTTGGGCATCTCTGCTTTAAACTTTTCATATATGTAATGTAGGTTCATAAAAAAGTATACTTATCACAATCAATCAATCAATCAATCAATCAATCAATCAATCAATCAATTTATCTATTTATTTATTTATTTATTTATTTATTTATTTATTTATTTATTCATTCATTCATTCATTCATTCATTCATTCAATTATTATTATTATTATTGTTGTTGTTGTTGTTGTTGTTGTTGTTGTTGTTGTTGTTGTTGTT
>CAIGQQ010031223.1:523579-535370 GCA_903798035.1 Danio albolineatus | reverse complement strand
TTTATTCATCAGGGGTCGCCACAGCGGAATGAACCGCCAACTCATTCATTCATTCCTTTTCCTTCAGCTTCGTCCCTTTATTCATCACTGGTCACCACAGCGGAATGAATCACTAACTCATTCATTAATTTTCCTTCATCCTCGTCCCTTTATTCATCAGGGGTCGCCACAGCGGAATGAACCACCAACTATTCCAGCATATTCCAGCCCTTCCAACCACAACCCAGTACTGGGAACACCTATACACTCTCACATCCACACACACACACTCAAACACTACAGCCAATTTAGTTCATCACCTGACCCAGCAGGACTCAAACCAGTGACCTTCTACCTGTGAGTTGACAGCGCCAACCACTGAGCCACTATGCCACCCTGGAAATGATGACAGAGTTTTCATAATTGACTGCACTGTCCCTTTAATGATACTGTATACTTTACTGTATGCAAACAGCTGGCTATATATAGTGGACGTACAGTGGTGTGAACAAGTGTTTTGCTTATGGGGGAGTCATGAACACTCACCTCAATTGAGGCCAGCAGTTCTTGGATGTTGTTGTGGGGTCTCCTGTGACCTCTTGGATGGGTTGTCGCTGCGCTCTCAGGGTTATTTTGGGTGGTCTCTATTAATTTGGACTCGTTTGTTTGTGTATTTTTTCGATCTAAAAAAACGGTCACCATTCACTGCCATTATATGAGTCAACAAAGGATCACGGATTCAGCTTACAGTTTGCTTCAGGGTTCTACTGGAGATGCACAACTCTTCAGAAATATCAGAATAAGGGCTAGACAGTCAAAGGCAGAGCAGCGGCTGGTGTTGGAGGAAAGGTTTCAGTAATGAAGCCCAGGGCGTGACTGTTTACCTATCGTGTAGCCAGAGCTTCCTCTCTCGCTCTGCTGGAACAGGGACTCTCTGTTCAGACACATACTCAGGATTGGACTTCATGGCACTTTCAGTGAGTCTAGTATGTTTGGATTTTTGGCCCGCGATACGTTATACATAAACCATGAATTTGAGCATCTTATTGGATATTGTCATCCTTAAAATTGAGGTTTTGTTATCTTGCACCTCTTATTTGTTGACTTTTGTTGTTGTTGTTGTTGTTGTTGTTGTTGTTTTCTTCATTAATTATAATTATGCAAGGTCATTAAAAACTATTTGAGAGTACTTTAAGGTCATTATTGTAATTTGCACTGCACTCCTGCATCGTTTGGTTCTAATTTGGTGCGTTGGTCTTTCACAAAACTTGTTTGACGAAGTAGCTAGTGATCCGCACTCATGATTGTTTTCATTTTGAATGATGCGCAGAAAGAAAGCCCCGCCCCCTTATAAATATTCCATTTCAGTTGGAAGTACATCAGCATACTGAAATTTTCAGATTTCATCATTGCTTTTGTTGTTCGTTTGGCTTTTATTTTTGTGTATTTTTGGCTAGTTTTTTTTTGTTTTTAGTTTAAATGTTTTGTTGGTTTTTAATGTTTTTTGTTTGTTTTGTTTGTTTTTATTTGTTTTGTTTGCTTTGTTTTGATTGCTTTGTTTGTTGTTTGTTTTTTTGTTTGCTTTGTTTTGATCATTTTTTGTTTATTTGTTTTGTTTGTTTTTTATTTGTTTCATTTGCTTTGTTTGTTTTTTGTTTGTTTTGGTTGCTTTGTTTGTTTTTTGTTTGTTTAGGTTGCATTATTTGCTTTTTATTTTTTTTGTTTGTTTTTTATTTGTTTCGTATGCTTTGTTTTTGTTTGTTTTTTGTTTGTTTCGTTTGCTTTGTTTGTTGTTTGTTTTTTGTTTGCTTTGTTTTGATCATTTTTTGTTTATTTGTTTTGTTTGTTTTTTATTTGTTTCATTTGCTTTGTTTGTTTTTTGTTTGTTTTGATTGCTCTGTTTGTTTGTTTTTTTGTTTGTTTAGGTTGCTTTATTTGTTTTTTATTTGTTTTGTTTCGTTTGCTTTGTTTTTGTTTGTTTTTTGTTTGTTTTGTTTGCTTTATTTGTTTTTTGTTTGCTTTGTTTTTTTGTTTTGTTTGTTTTTTGTTTGCTTTGTTTGCTTTGTTTTGATCATTTTTTGTTTATTTGTTGTTTGTTTTTATTTGTTTCGTTTGCTTTGTTTTTTGTTTGTTTTGATCGCTTTTTGTTTATTTGTTTTGTTTGTTTTTATTTGTTTCGTTTGCTTTGTTTGTTTTTTTGTCTGTTTTGTTTGCTTTGTGTGTTTTTTGTTTATTTTTTTGTTTTGTTTGTTTTTTGTTTGTTTTGTTTGCTTTGTTTTTTGTTTCGTTTCATTTGCTTTGTTTGTTTTTTGTTTGTTTTCAATAATTTGTTTATTTGTTTTGTTTGTTTTTTATTTGTTTTGTTTGCTTCATTTGTTTTGTTTGTTTTTGTTTGCTTTGCTTTTTGTTTATTTTGTTTGCTTTTTGTTTGCTTTGTTGTTTTTTGTTTGTTTTGTTTGTTTTTTGCTTGCTTTGTTTTTTGTGTGTGTTTTTTTTTTGCTTTGCTTGTTTGTTCGTTTGTTTTGTTTGTTTTTTGTTTGCTTTGCTTGTTCGTTTGTTTTGTTTGTTTTTGTTTGTTTTTGTTTGCTTTGTTTTGTTAGTTTTTTGTCGAGACAGCATGGAAAAGGCAAATAAATAGGAAAGTAACGAATTCTAAATTGACTTTGACTTGTCTTTCATTGCAGACAATATGAAAATAAACTATTTCATATTTTGTCTGGTCAACTTCATCTCATTTGTAAATATACATCCTTTCCTGTCATTCAGACCTGCAACACATTCCAAAAAAGGTGTGACAGGAGCAGTTTAGGGCAGTAATCAGGTAAATTTGTTAAATAATGATGTGATTAGTAACATGTGATGTCAACAGGTGATTGTAATTATGATTTGGTACAAAAGCAGCATTAAAGTAAAGTCTAGTCCTTTAGGAGCAAAGATGGGCTGAGGACCGCCAGTTTGCCAACAAACGTGATAAAATTACCCACAAACGCCAGTGAAAACTATACTGTGCCAAATGGAAGCCCTATGTTAACAGTGTCCAGGCATGCTGTTGACTTCTCTGGGCTCGGAGGCATCTAGAATGGACCATCACAATAGAAATGTGTATTTTTAAAATATTTTAATCAATATTCTCTGTTTTTCCAGGGTTCGTCCCCAGTTGGCGAAGGAAAAGATCGAGGGGTGTCATATCTGCACACTTGTGACGCCCGGGGAGCCGCAGGTGGTTCTGGGAAAGGACAAGGCCTTCACGTTTGACTATGTCTTTGACATGGACTCGCAGCAGGACAGCCTCTACGGCAACTGCACTGAGAAGCTCATCGAGGGCTGTTTTGAAGGATATAACGCCACTATCTTTGCCTACGGACAGGTAAGATGGTCAAAGGGCAAGAAGCTGAATGTAATGTGGCCTTAACTAATTCATCGTACACTGACAATTGTTTCCATTCTCAGATTTTTACTTTAACGTTATGAACACAACTTTTAAATATTTTTTTTTCATGCCCTCTTAAAGTCTGTGTGAAACCAAAATTGACTTAATCATCGCAAGTTACTTGACTGAATAAAAGGTTTGTTTTGGTAATCTTCAATCAAATTCTGAGCATCTGCTTTTGCGTTTGGAGGGGCGGTGCTTTACTGATGACGTCAGTTTGATGGCAATATCATTAGCCACACCCCTCTTACCGTTAGTTTGCTATGAGGGAATGTTGTGCAAAAGGAAAGCCCCACCCCCTGCTTAATATCCAGTTTCAGTCTGAAGTTCATCAGCATACTGAAATAAGAGTCTCTGCAACGTCCGGTTCATGCGACTTTTAGAATGTCATAATTTGTTTTGTGTGTGTTTTTATTTTGTGTTGTATTTTTGTTTGAAGTTTGTTTGAGATTTGTGTTTTGTTTTGATTTTTGATTTGTTTTGATTTTTGTTGTGATTTTTGTTTTTTGTTTTGATTTTATTTGTTTTGTTTTTTGTTTTTTGTTTTTTGTTTTTTGTTTTTTGTTTTTTGTTTTGAGTTTTGTTTTTGTTTTGTTTTGTTTTAATTTGATTTGATTTGTGATTTGATTTGTGTTTTGATTTGTGTTTTGTTTTGATTCATTTTTTTGTTTTGATTTGATTTGATTTCTTTTGTGTTTTGTTTTGTTTTGATTTTCTATCTATCTATCTATCTATCTATTGGTTTATTTTGTTTGTTTATTCATTCATTCATTCATTTTCTTTTCGGCTTAGTCCCTTTATTAATCCGGGGTCGCCACAGCGGAATGAACCGCCAACTTATCCAGCATTTGTTTTACGCAGCGGATGCCCTTCCAGCCACAACCCATCTCTGGGAAACACATTCATACATTGTCATTCACACACATACACTATGGACAATTTAGCTTACCCAATTCACCTGTACCGCATGTCTTTGGACTGTGGGGGAAACCGGAGCACCCGGAGGAAACCCACGCAACCACGGGGAGAACATGCAAACTCCACACAGAAATGCCAACTGGCCCAACCGGGACCTGCCCCAACTGGGGATCGAACCAGCGACCTTCTTGCTGTAAGGCGAACGTGCTACTCACGAGCCACCGTGGCGCCCTATTTTGTTTGTTTATTTGTTAGTTAAATTTAATAATCCATGTATTTATTTATTTGTAATAATAATAATAATAATAATAATAACAATAATAATAATAATCATAAACTATTTATCAGCACCCCATTTAAAGCATTTTAACATTTCAAAACATGAACTCGTATAGCTTCAGTGTTGGTCTCTACTCTTATTAGTAGTTTGTCATGTAGCTATATAATAACTTTAACTATATAATTATTGTTTGTTTGTTTAATTTATCTTGGTGTTTTTTTGTTTATTTGTTTGTTTGCTTATGTATTTATTAATTTGTTTGCCTGTTTGATTTATCCATCTATTTGTTTGTTTATTTTTGTTTGTTTGCTTGCTTGTTTGTTTGTTTATGTATTTATTTGTTTGTTTGTTTGATTGATTTATCTATTTATTTATTTGTTTATTTAGTTTGTTTATTTGCTTATTTATTTATTTGTTTGAATTTTCTATCAGATTATTTTTTGTTTGTTTACTTATTTTTTATTTGTTTGATTTATCTATCTGTCAATTTGTTTATTTTGTTTGTTTGTTTGCTTGCTTATGTATTTGTTTATATATTTGTTTGTTTGATTATGTATTTTTTATTTATTTGTCGTTTGATTTATCTATCAATTAAAAAAAAAATATTTTGTTTGTTTGTTTGTTTGCTTTTTTATTTATTTATTTCTTAGCTATTCTATCCTTCATTTTTTGCTTATGTATTTAGCTATTTATTTGTTCGTTTGATTGATCTATTAATTTATTTGTTTGTTTTGTTTGTTTGCTTATTTATTTATTAATAATAATGAACTGTTTTATAATTGTTTTCTCAGATATCAGCAGTTGTGCAGCTGGTCTTATTTGCCTCAAGTGCTGCAAATAAATCATGAAACTTTTTTTTTTCCCCGAGCCTGACTGACAGACATGTTCTGACAGGAACGCCTTAAGCTTTTTCCCCCTTTTTATTTTTTTTAAATCAACTCATTACTGAAAAGCTCTGTTCCTCTCAGCAGAGTTGGTATATTTAAGGTCTGTGAATCACGATGAAACACTCCCTCATGAGAGTCCCTTTGTGCGTGTCCCTCAGCCTTTGTTATTTCTCCGCTGTTGTTGGGGGTCTGGTCCTGCTGTCAGTGGGTGATGTGCGCTCGGGCTCCGCGTGTCATTCCTCAGCGTGTCGATGGCAACAGAGACCCCGGTCTTCTTTTGTCTGGGTGTCCGGCCCCCCCTCTGTTGCCCCTGCTAAACACAAAATGTCTCTAGCTCACATTTACCACACATATCAACCGCGCAGACTATGAAGCCTCACTTTCAGTGCCATTTTCAGGAGTTTGGACTCACTCAGAGAGATTTTGTTTCATGTGTGAGATATATAACCTCTAACGAATCTTATGTGACATTATATGTCATGTATCTTGTGTCAGCAAAAGATATATAATACATTTTATTAAATTGGAAAAATAATGACTGTTATCAAATAGGTTTCAGTATA
Source organism: Danio albolineatus (assembly GCA_903798035.1). Lineage (NCBI taxonomy): Eukaryota > Metazoa > Chordata > Actinopteri > Cypriniformes > Danionidae > Danio > Danio albolineatus. Next base: position 529,313 of record CAIGQQ010031223.1, on the reverse strand, counting down.
CATTATCCCAGATTGCAATCGATTGATCACATTTCTAGTTAAAATAACAGCTGGATTGAATTAAATCCACTAGAGGTTTTTATCATTACTCACAAATCAATCCCAGCTCCCACTGGAGGTTGCTCTAGCTACAGGGAAACATGTTTTCTTTGCTTTCTTTGTTTACAAAGGGACAATTTAGACTTTAAATTATATATTGGTTAAAAATGAGACAATAAATAAACAAGCAAAATAAAAATAATAAAATATGTATTATATAAATAAAAATAATAATATTAAAAATAAACAAACAAGCGAACAACGAACATATGAACGAACAAACAAAGGAACGAACATATGAATGAGTGATCAAATGAAAGAACGAGCGAACGAACATATGAATGAGTGAACAAATGAAAGAACGAGCGATCATATGAACGAGTGAGCAAATGAACTTACGAACAAACATATGAATGAGTGAACAAATGAAAGAACGAGCGAACATAAGAACGAGTGAGCAAATGAACATATGAACAACCATGAATGAGTGAACAAATGAATAAATGAACAAACATATGAAGTGAACAAACAAATGAAATAACATAGCGAGTGAACGAACGAACAGATCAATGAGTGAACAAATGAATGAACTTATGAATGAGTGAACCAACAAAAAACATGAACGAGTGAGGAAACGAATGAACATAGGAATGAGTGCACAAACGAACAACCATATGAATGAGTGAACATGAAGAGTGAACAAACAAATGAAAGAACATAGCGAGTGAACAAACGAACATATGAATGAGTGAACAAATGAATGAACTTATGAATGAGTGAACAAACGAAAGAACATGAACGAGTGTATGAACAAATGAATGAACATATAAATAAGTGAACAAACAAATGAACATATGAATGAGTGAACAAACGAAGGAACAAACATAAATGAGTGAACAAATGATCAAACGAACAAACATATGAATGAGTAAACAAATGAGTGAACAACCAAACATATGAAAGAGTGAACAAATGAACGAACATATGACGAGTGAACAAACGAGCAAGCAAACGAACTTATGTACGAATGAACAAATGAGCGAACAAACATGAATGAGTGAACAAATAAATGAACAAACGAACATATGAAAGAGTGAACGAACGAATGAACGAACATATGAACCAGTGAACAAACGAGCGAACGAATGAACATATGAACGAGTGAGCAAATGAACGAACAAACATATGAACGAACAAACATATGAATGAGTGAATGAATGAACGAACATGAATGAGTGAACAAACAAGCGATTGAATGAACAAACGAACATGAATGAGTGAACAAAAGAACGAACGAACATATGAATGATGGAACAAATGACTGAATGAACAAGTGAACAAATGAACGAACAAACGAACATATAAACGAGTGAACAAATTAACGAACATTTGAACGAATAAACAAACGAACAAGTGAACAAGCAAACGAATAAACATATGAACGAGTGAACAAATGAGTGAACGGATGAACATATGAACGAGTAAACAAATGAATGAACGAACATATGAATGAGTGAACGAACAAACAAACATAAATGAGTGAACAAATGAATGAACGAACATATGAATGACTGAACAAATGAACGAACATGAATTAATGAGTGAACAAACGAATGAACATATGAACGAGTGAACAAATGAATGAATGAACGAACGAACATATGAACGGGTGAACAAAGGTACGAACAAATGAACATGAACTAATGAACAAACGAATAAACATGAACAAGTGAACAAAAAAAATGAACAAACATTTGAACGAGTTAACAAACAAACAAAAGCATGAATGAGTTAACGAACGAACAAACGAGCATATAAATGAACAAACATATGAACAAGTAAACGAAAGAATGCCAATTTTCACATCCAATAAAAATGTACATTTTTATACACATAGAAATCAAACGAAATGCAAGTGTCAGCTAATGTTTGAGAAAATAAAATGTTAAAATATAAGTGAAATAACGTTCTGTCAACATTACGCGTAAATTAATATTTCTTTTAATTACTTGTTATACTAAACTGTATTATATTTCACATTTATATATGTTTAATGTATTAATATTTGACGTTATCTGCAGTATTTCTGTAATGTTCAAACTGTATAGCTAAACTAATGTTTATTTCAGACCGGTTCAGGAAAGACGTACACCATGGGCACCGGGTTTGACGTGAACATCACCGATGAGGAGTTGGGGATCATTCCACGGGCCGTCAGTCACCTCTTCAGGGGCATCGAGGAGCGCAGGCAGGCTGCCACTGAGCAGGGCCGACCCGTTCCTGAGTTCAAGATCAACGCTCAGTTCCTGGAGGTGAACGAACCTAACGTGTAGACTGCTAGCTTTAGCTACATTACATCTGACAGGGGAGTTATCCAGCCTGTGTCATGTACATCAGTGTGTTTTCATTTTAATTATGACTGGCGTCTAGAGCTGCACAGTATATTAATAAATGATTGATATTGAATACCCATATTTTACATGATTACATTTATATATCGTCATTTAGCAAAGTGACTTAAAATGGAGGAGGGGTTCAACGATTCAACAAGAAGAGGCAATGACAATGTTTTTGATGGTTTTTTTTATGCCAATGTTTTTGACATGTTTTTTTACGCCAATGTTTTTGACGTGTCTTATTTTACGCCAATGTTTTTGACGTTTTTTTTATGCCAATGTTTTTGACGTTTTTTTTATGCCAATGTTTTTGACGTTTTTTTTATGCCAATGTTTTTGACGTGTTTTTTTACGCCAATGTTTTTGACGTGTTTCTTTCTATGGCAATGTTTTTGACATGTTTTTTCTATGGCAATGTTTTTGACATGTTTTTTTTACGCCAATGTTTTTGATGTTTTTTTTTACGCCAATGTTTTTTTACGCCAATATTTTTGACATGTTTTTTTTTTACGGCAATGTTTTTGACATGTTTTTTTACACCAATGTTTTTGACATGTTTTTTTACAACAATGTTTTTGAAGTGTCTTTTTTTATGCCAATGTTTTTGGCATGTTTTTTACAGCAATGTTTTTGGCATGTTTTTTACATCAATGTTTTTTACATCAATGTTTTTGACGTGTCTTTTTTTATGCCAACGTTTTTAACATGTTTTTTTACGCCAATGTTTTTGACGTGTTTTGTTTAATGCCAATGTTTTTGACATGTTTTTAAACCAATGTTTTTGACGTGTTTTTTTACACCAATGCTTTTTGACATGTTTTTTTTTTTTACGGCAATGCTTTTGACATGTTTTTCACTGTAATGTTTTTGACATTTTTTACAGCAATGTTTTTGAGGTTTTTTTAAGGCAATGTTTTTGACGTTTTTCTTTTACGGAAATGCTTTTGACATGGTTTTGTTATGCCAATGTTTTTGACGTTTTTCTTTTACGATAATGCTTTTGACATGGTTTTTTTTATGCCAATGTTTTTGACATTTTTTTTACGCCAATGTTTTTGATTGTTTTTTACTCCAATGTTTTTGACTTGTTTTTGAACTTCAATGTTTTTGCCGTGTTTTTTTTACGCCAATGTTTTTGACGTTTTTTTCTTTCCGCCAATGTTTTTGACATGTTTTTTTTACGCCAATGTTTTTGACATGTTTTTTTTACACCAATGTTTTTGGCATGTTTATTTACGACAATGTTTTTGAAATGTCTTTTTTTACGACAATGTTTTTGACATGTTTTTTTACACCAATGTTTTTGGCATGTTTTTACACCAATGTTTTTGACGTGTCTTTTTTTATGCCAACATTTTTAACATGTTTTTTTTTTCACAACCATGTTTTTGGCATGTTTTTTACGCCAATGTTTTTGACGTGTTTTGTTTAACGCCAATGTTTTTGACATGTTTTTAAACCAATGTTTTTGACGTTTTTTTTTACGCCAAAGTTTTTGACGTTTTTTTCTTTACGCCAATGTTTTTTGATGTGTTTTTTGACACTGATATTAATGTCAATTGTTGACATGTTTTTGACCTCGATATTAGATGTAAATTTTGATAGTTCTCGACACCAACGTTAGATGTCAACCTTTGACAAGTATTTAGGCGCCAATATTAGATGTCAATTTGAAGTTGTTTTGACATCAAGGTAGTTTACATGTGTTGTAGGGAAGTGAAATCCAAAGCTTTCAGATGAGCAAAACTTTTCTTAAAATACTTTCTCTCGTTATTTTTGGTGGTCAAAAGAGCATCAATGTGCGCATGTCAAATAGACGTCAAGCTTTTGACATCAAATCTATTAACATTTTTGACGCCATGCCATTTCATGTCTAAAATTGTAAACAATCCTCTATAAATTCGTTCATTTTAGACCACAAAAAATGTCTTGTGTAAGCCAAAGGCGCTAGTTAATGTAAGTGCAGATGTGTGATTATCTCACCGCATCAGCACTGAGGGTTAAACCTGTCCTCCGATAACTGCGGTGTCATTTTAGGGTGGTGCTGATAGCGAGCCACAAATAACACAGCCGTCTTTGGCAGAGCCGTTTTTGCCATGTTTAGCATGCGTGTCTGAGCTTGGCTAATGAGTTACCTAAGCAGCGCTGCATGTTTTCAGCTGTCTGAGGCGTGGTGTTTTGTCTCGCAGCTCTACAATGAGGAGGTGCTGGACCTGTTCGACTCCACTCGAGAAGTCAAGAAGTCCAACATCAAGATCCACGAAGATGCCAACGGAGGAATTTACACAGTGGGGGTCACCACTCGAACCGTCAGCTCTGAAGCGGAGGTCGGTTGTAGATATTTGCCATACGGTCTGCACATGCTAAAATGGATATATGTGCAAACAGACAGACAAACATGTAAATAAATATACAGTTTGCTGTAAATATAAATAAAAATCGGTTACTTCTATTAATGTTAATAACTACCCCCAAAAATATACTATATATATATATATATGAGCAATATTACATGAGTAGCAGTGCGAATATGAGTAGCCGAGTGCCTTAGAGTCCCACCAGTGCTGATATACAGCCATATCGCAATAATTCAATAATAGTATCGCAAAAACTTCCATTAATTTAAAATAAAAAGCATGCAGCAATAATTTAGACTAATTTTTAAGAAAATACGAAGAGTTACGGTGCAAAAACTGCTAAATGCCGTTTTTCTTCTAAAATGATCATTTTTCTCCGACTCTTGTGTGTTGGCTCAGAAATTTGACTTTTATAGTGACGAATACGTTCTTTTCATTGCCTTTAAAGTGAAATACTTGAACAGGGGAGATAAAAATGCTAATTTTAAGAGAAAATTTCAGATAACGTTTAGAGGTTTTTCCATCTGAACTCTTCATATATTATTGTTATTATAGTAATTTGGCTAGTTTTTATGTTCAAATTTTTTTACTGCAAAAAAAACAAACACTATTTCAATACAAATAGTTATAACATTATCTTTGTTGTTGCTTTTTTTTACAACAGAGAAAAATAAATAAATAAATATTTTTAAATAAACACAAAATAAATAAATAAATATTTTTAAAATAAATACAAAATAAATAAATAAATAAATGTTTTTTAAATAAATACTAAATAAATAAATATTTTTAAATAAACACAAAATAAATATCTAAATGTTTTTAAATAAATACAAAATAAATAAATAAATATTTTTTGAAATAAATAAATATATTTTTTTAAATAAATAAATATTTTTAAATAAATACAAAATAAATAAATAAATAAATATTTTAAAATAA
>CAIGQQ010031223.1:473690-489655 GCA_903798035.1 Danio albolineatus | reverse complement strand
TACCTCGCTGATCTTACTAACTAAACAATAAAGTAAACAAGACATAAATCTGCTTCCTGCTGCTTGTTAAAACAAAAGAAAATAATGTAAAGTAACAAATCATGATGTCACAATTCTTGAGATGTAGGATATCTCCCCATCAACGCCCCCTATCTGCTTGTTAAGTGTGACATCATGTCAAGCATCCACTGCTGAGTCCAGGTACTCTATCAAACTGTACGGGGAGCCTCATTAAATGCTAAAAATAATCATTTAAAAAAAAAATCAGGATCACATTATTTATATATCCAGGCCTAATGTCTGATGGCCAGAATGTGATTCATTTATTATAAATTGTTCAAATATCGGTATTCGTCCAGAGGCTGTTGTGTACAGCGTGATTTTATGTCAAATTTACTTTTTAATGTTTGAAATGACTCACAAGTGGTCAAAACAAATATTTTCTCAACTGATAATATGAGCCGGAAACAGCATTTCATACGTCACCACTTAACAAGCGTATTGGACTATATATGACAGAGACCCGTAAGAAACACACTCAGACCTGTACAGATCAAACTGATATCAACGATTTACTCAAACTCATTCTGAAAACAAGATTTAAAAATACTAAAATGATGAATGTATAAACTGAATAAATGATTGAATAAATAAATTATTTATTTATTTGTATTTTATTTTTTATTTGTATTTATAATATTTATTTGTTTATTTTTATTTTATTTTTATTTATTTTTTATATTTATATATTCCATCCATTCATTTTTTTGTTTTGTAATGTTCAATAATTATTTATTCATTCATTCATTTGTATTTTATTTTAATTTTGTTTTATAATATCTATTCATTCATTCATTTATTTATTTTTTATTTGTTTATTTATCCATTCATACATTCCTTCATTCATTCATGTGTTTCATTTATTTATTTTGTTTTGTAATGTTTAACAATTAATGTATTCATTTATTCTTTTTTTATTCATTCATTATTCATTCAATCATTTGCATTTAGTTGTGTTTTTTGTTTGTTTTTTATAATATTTATTCATTTTATTCGGTCGTTCATTCATTATTCATTCATTCACTCATTCATTTATTTATTTTGTTTTCTAATGTTTAACAATTGATGTATTCATTTCTTCTTTTTTTATTCATTCATGATTCATTCAATCATTTGCATTTAATTGTTTTTATTTGGTTTTATAATATTTATTTATTTAATTTATTCATTCATTCATTCATTTGTATTTTATTTTAATTTGTTTTATAATATATATTCACTTTATTTATTTATTTGTTCATTATTTATTTATTTACTTTTGTTTTTTATTTATTTATTTATTCATTTATTTATTTATTTTTATTCTTTATTTATTCATTTATTTTTTCTTTTTTTTATTCATTCATTCATTCATTTATTTATTTTTTATTCTTTATTTATTCATTTATTTTTTCATTTATTTTTAATTTTTTTATTTATTCATTCATTCATTGATTTATTTATCTATTTATTTATTCATTTATTTTTTTATTCATTCATTTATTTATTTAATATTCATTCATTTATTCATTTATTTATTTATTTTTTTATTCATTTTTTATTTATTTATTCATAAATTTATTCATTCATGTATTTATTTAATAATTCATTCATTTATTTATTTTACTTAACCAACTTTAAACACATACTACCAGTAGTTTTAACAGTCTTCTAGTAGCTCTAGCTTAACCACTTTTCTGTTTTGTTTTAATAGCAGTGAGAAAAGTTAACATTACCTAATTAAACTCAAATAACAAAACCATGTTTGACACATTCACCATCACTGACAGCTTCTTTCAGTAAATAAACTGAGCCGTTTTAATGAGCCGTTTAGAGGTGGTAAAAGCACAGTATACACTGATGTTCTACTTTCCCTTCCTTTACCTACTGAGCCCTTATAAACCCTCTGGTAATCACCCTTATAAACCCTCTGTCTGCTGTAGACTGAAGCTCCTCCGGCTCTGTTCAGTTCAGATGCATGTGGCTCGAGGAAACATGTTCATATTCACCTCAATCTTCATCATACTGAGAGACTGAGAGAGAGATGGACTTTCTGAACTCTCTCTCTCTCTCTGTGTGTGTGTGTTTATTTGTTCAGAAAACGGTGATGAAAGCAGCAGTGATGAGTCCGCTCAAAGTCCAGGAGCAGAAAAAAGGTAAATCTCTTCTGTCCGGCCATTAAACGGAGATAACCTGAACTGTAAATGAGCTGTCATGGCCTTTCATGATCAGGTGATCCCGCCGGGGGATGAGGGAGTCATTTACTGGAGGACAATATAATCCACCTTTCATCATTTACTATGTTTGTTTATTTATTTAAACAAATATTCATTCATTCACTCATATATTTTAATCATTTATTCATCCATTCATTCATTCATATTTTTTATTCATTCATTCATTCGTTCGTTCATTTTATTCATTCATTTTTTCATTTTATTCATCCATTCATTCATTTTATTCATTCATTCGTTCATTTCATTCATTCATTTTATTTATTTATTCATTTTATTTATTTATTCATTCATACATTTTATTAATTTATTCATTCATTTTATTTATTCATTCATTCATTCATTTTATTTGTTCATTTCATATATTCATTGATTTTATTTATTCATTTATTTTATCCATTCATTCATTCATTCATTCTATTTATTCATTTTATTCATTCATTCATTCATTTTATTTATATTTTATTCATTCATTCATTTTATTCATTAGTTTAGTCATTCATTCATTCATTTTTTTTATTTATTCATTCATTCATTTTATTCATTCGTTTAGTCATTCATTCATTTTATTTATTTATTCATTCATTTATTTTATTTATTCATTCATTTTATTCATTCGTTTAGTCATTCATTAATTTTATTTATTTATTCATTCATTCATTCATTTTATTTATTCATTAATTTTATTTTATTCATTCATTTATTTATTTATTTATTCATTCAATTCATTCATTTTATTTAATTATTTATTGGTTGATTCATTTTATTCATTTGTTAATTAATTCATTAATTCATTTTATTTATTTATTTATTAATTCATTCATTAATTCGTTTTATTGATTCAGTCATTTTATTTATTTATTTATTGATTCATTTATTTATTCATTTATTCATTTTAATTATTTATTTATTCATTCATTCATTAATTCATTCACTTTATTCATTCATTTTATTCATTCATTCATTCATTCACTTTATTCATTCATTCATTTTATTTATTTATTCTTGTAATTATGAATTTATTCATTTGTATTTTCCTTTATTTTTTATTTGGTTTTATAATGTATATTTATTCATTTGTATTTCTTTTATTTATTTGTATCTTTTTTTGTATTTATTTATCACTGCATTTATTTACTCGTTTATATTTTATCATATTTTGTATTTAGTTTTATTTATTCTAACTGAAGGATGTTTTTGTGTCTCCTACAGTTGTTTGGCGTCAGATCTAATGAAGCTTTGTGGAGAAACCAAAGCCAGAAATAAGGTAAAAAGTAAAGAAAATAATAATATATTAAATTATATATTAAATAACAATTATTTTAAATATACACACGTATACACTTCATATATATATTTTTTCAGATTGTACTCTATTACAGTGTTTCTTAGCCATGTTCCTGTAGGACCACCAGCTCTGCATATTTTCACCTCTCCTTAACCAAACACACCTGATTCAGTTCATCAGCTCATTAACAGATATTGAAAGACCTGTAATGGGTGTGACAGACAAAACAGACTTCCAAAACATGCAGTGCTGGTGGTCCTCCAGGGACGTGGTTGAGAAACACTGCTCTATTATACAAGTATTATATAGTCTGAGGTCTGTAAAACGACCTTTGATGATGAAATGATGTTTGGAATTAAATCTATTTTTTTTATTTACCTAAAACAAAAATCGGTCATTATAATGTTGGATCAAACTGGAGAATAAAGTATTTTGAGAATAAAGTCATAGTGTTTGATGTAATTGGCAAGTTTTGAGAAAAAACGTCAAAATAAAAGGATGAGAATAAACTCATTATAAATTGAGAATTTTTTTTTTTTCGAGGGAAAAAACTTAATATTTTTGAAAATAATGTCATTATTTAAAAAAAAAACCTTAAATTAAGAGAAATGTCAAAATAAAATGTTGAGAATATGCTCAGAATTTTTTAGAAAAACGTTTTTGTTTTGGGGAAAAAACCCCATAAACTTAAAAAAAAATTGTTTTGAGCAAAAAAAACTACATTTCAAGAAAAATGTCAAAATAAAATGTTAAGAATAAACAAATAAAAGTTAAAGAATGAAGTCGTAATGTTTTGAGAAAACGTTTGAAGAAAAAATATGTTGAAAATAATGTGAAATGTTTTAAGAAAAAAAACGTAAGAATAATGTCTGCAAAACTTGCAATTTTAAGAAAAAAATCCTAAAAGTTTAAGAATGAAGTCATGTTTTGAGAATTTTTTTTGTTGAATTCATACAAAAATATTGAAATAAAATGCTAATTATTAATTTGAGAAAAATGTTTAGTGAAAAAAACCCTCAAATTTTGAGAATGTCTTTAAAACTTGAAATAAAATGTTGAGAATAAACTGATAATTTTGGAGAAAAACGTTTTGAGAAAAACTATTTTGAAAATAATGTTTTTTGGGGAAAAAAAAAACGCCAAAATAAAATGTTGAGAATGAATTTTTGCGAAAAAACGTTTTTGTTTTGAGGAAAAAACATCACGTGTTGAAAATAATGTTGTTAGTTTAGGGAAAAACTTTAAATTTAAGGAAAAATGTCAAAATAAAATGAGAATAAACTCAAAAGTTTAAGAATGAAGTAGAAAAAAGTTTGTTAAATTCATACAAAAGAGTCGAAATAAAGTGCTAAATGGGTTTTGAAAAAAATGTTTCGAAAAAAAACTTACATTTTGAGAATATGTCTGTAAAACTTGCAATTTTAAGAAAGAACTCAAAATAAAATGTTGAGAATAAACTTTTATTAATAAATAATTTTTCAGAAAATGTTTTGAGTAAAAACATTACATTTTGAAAATAACGTTATTTTGAGAAAAAAGACTTTAAATTTCAAGAAAAACGTCAAAATAAAATGTTATATAGAATAAACAGAATATAGAATATACAGAATAAACTAAACATTCATATTGTCTGCATGTGTTAAAGCTAATGTTAATGTATAAATCTATTATTAGTATCAAGTGTAAATATATAATTACTTATCGCAAATATCCAGATGGTTTTATTCACATATTATCATATAAATGCTTGGCCTCGATCCTCCTGCATAGACATAATAGCACATCACAGACTACTACAACTACTGTAAACTCCAACCATTTGTTTATGCTGGATGCAGGCTCGCAGGAGAACCACCACCCAGATGGAGCTCCTGTATGCCCACTCTGGAGACCCCGACGCCCCTCCGGAGGATTTCTCTGCTCCTCTGCTGCCTGTGGTGGAGAGTCCTGAGGGAAATAAAGAACTGACACCTGCTCCCTACTCAGGGGACAGAGAGCCAGTAACCAAGACTAACGCTGTGTAAGTGTCCACTGGACAGATTTACAGTACAGTACTACAGTACGGGGCGACAAATTTAGCAAACCACAAATACGTGCCCTGGCGTACGTCCTGTAAAACGAATGCTAAGGGGTGTTACGACATTGCTGACAGCTTCGGTTCCTTTGCCAATACCACTGACAGCTTATCCTCCAAATAGACAGCTTATCTGGAGGGGTCAGTTTGCTCAGTAGCTCACCTTGTACTGCATAGCAGACTGAGGTTTAAGTCCAGCGAAAGACAAAAAGCAGTGTGAAATCATGGTAAAAGCATGTGGACTAGTTTCTAGTGTGCTTTTGAAAACACTGTTGGTTGGGTGTAGGGAAGGGGATGTGTGATTACAAGCGGATATATGCAGGACAAGGCAACCAGCTTCTCGGAGATGCTAAATAATTAGCATTTCATCTGGCGTCAAAACCTCTAATGTTTTAAGGAGGTTTGTTCGTCTCAGACTCTGCCTTTCCTATAACATTAAACACATTCTAAATGGTGACACACACCGGACGCACCGAGACATGACGCGGACATGACAGTTGGAAGTATCGCACACCAGACGCGCACATTCAAACATTATTATTTTGAGAATCAAGTTATAGTGTTTAAAGTTGACGGTAAGTTTTGAGAAAAATGTCAAAATAAAAGGTTGAGAATAAACTCATTAGAAATTGAGAAAAAAATAGTTTTTTCGAGGGAAAGAAAACTTTATACTTTTGAAAATAATGTCATTATTTTAAGAAAAAAAATTACAATTTGAAGAGAAATGTCAAAATAAAATGTTCAGAATACGCTCAGAATTTTTGAGAAGAAAATATAAAATTAAAAAATATATATTTTGAGAAAAAACTACATTTCAAGAAAAATGTCAAAATTAAATGTTGAGAATAAACTCATAAATGTTAGAGAATGAAGTCATGTTTTGAGAAAAAACATTTTGAAAACAATGTTGTTATTTTGAGAATAAACTCAAAATGTTTTGAGAAAAAAATATGTTAAAATAAAGTGCTAAATAGGTTTTGAGAAAAATGTTTCAAGAAAAAAAACTCAAATTTTGAGAATATGTCTGTAAAACTTTCAATTTTAAGAAAAAAATCTAAATAAAATGTTGAGAATAAACTCATAATTTATGAGAAAAAAGTTTTGAGAAAAGTATTACATTTTGAAAATAATGTTATTTTGAGAAAACAACTTTAAATTTAAAGCAAAAAATGTCCAAATAAAATGTTGAGAATGAAGTCATAATGTGTCGAAATGAAATGATGATAATAAGCTCATTAGGGTTTTGAGAAAAATGTTTTGAGAAAAAAAAAGCTCAATATATTTTGAGAATAATGTCGTTGAAATTTGCAGTTTTCAAGAGTAATGTCAAAATAAAATGTTGAGAATAAAATCTGAATTTTGGAGAAAAATGTTTTGGGAAAAAAAATTACATTTTCAAAAAATTTTTGTTAGTTTCAGGAAAAAAACTTTAAATTTCAAGAAAAATGTCTAAATAAAATGAGAATAAACTCAAAAGTTTAAGAATGAAGTCGTGTTTTGAGAAAAAAAGTTTGTTAAATTTATACAAACACGCTATTTAAAATGAAACTATTCAGACGGCGCTCTGTGGCGCGGTAGAAATAAGAACAGTGTCCTGAGTCGTAGCTGGGCGCCGCCAACAGCCGCCAACTTGCGGCACCCTGATAGAAACCTCTGTTTAGAATCCTAAAATGCATGTCACTGCGTGGCTCGGCGCTTCTGCATACCTGTCAACACTGGGATGTGAAAATAATCCCCCCCACAATAAAAAATAGTTCCGAAAATTTACATTAAAAAAGAAATAGAATTACCAAATCTCATTAACCCTTTTCTTCACTGAATAACTCACACATTCTGATTAAAGAGCCGCGAATGAATCACACTCCAGGCAATCTGAGGTGATTTTTTACAGTCTTTTGTCTGCCGTGTAGCTCCAGTGCCAAGTCTCCAACAGCTACTGAAAGAAAGTCTCTGGACCGCTCGCCTCTCACCCGAAGGAGACTGCAGGACCGGAGCCAGAACCACACAGACAGATCCAGAGCCCTGGACAAAGCGTAAGAAACACCCTCATACACATAAACACCAGGCGGCACGGTGAAGTTTCTTTATGCATAAGCCTTACAGTCTTAAAGAGCCTCTATTATACATTAAAAAGGGTCATATTTTGGTTTTGGGGGTCTTCATCAACAGGCTAATATGCATGTGAGGTCAAAAAACACTTTCATTGTCTTATAATCTGCATTTATTTTTACCTCATTATCCCAGCGACTCCTATATGAATTGTTCAGCGATTCATTTGTTCCCAAACTCCTCCTTAGCGCGATGCTAATCTGCGCTGATTGGACCGATGACCCAGTCTGTTGCGATTGGTCGACATCATTCAGCGCAAGAGAATGCCCACCACGGCTTATCAATATTGAAGTAGTCAGAGTGTGTGCGTGAGCATATCTGCCAACACTCGTTTATCCCAGGAGTCGCCCGTATTTCAGACACCTCACCCCCGAAACTAACCCCCCGGTCTCCCAGCATATCACTTTATTCTTAACCAGAAGTAAAAACAGCAACACACATGCAGTATTAGTGCACACAGCGGCAAAAGCTGAACCATTATGAAACAGGAGCGCCGCACGTGTGTAGGAGAGCTGATGTAGCCATAGCAGCAACAAACAGCAGAGGAACACGAGCTCACAAACGCATTTTAATCCGTAAACAAAGCGGCACGCGTCACGTTACAACGTGTATATGAGAATACAAGTTAACCAGATACACTACAAGCGGTTACAAGTTACAAAACACAGTTAAAACAGTTTAGGCGTTATTATGGACTACAACAATTTTCAATATCAGCCCCTATAGCATCAAACTTTGCTTTTCCGCCATCAATGATGGACAGCACTTTTTCACAATGGACAAATTATGGTTTATCATAGTTTAAAGATTTATATATAGATGATGTTTTTGCATCCTTTCAACAGCTTTCAGATAAGTTCTCGTTGCCCAGAAACAATTTTTTCCAGATATTTACAGGTTCGCAGCTTTATCCGTAATATGTATCCTCAGTTTCCTAGCCTCCCCTCCCCTACTCCTCTAGATTTAATTCTTGAACCAGTGTCTATTGGGAGAGGTATGATTTCAGCTTTTTATGACAAAATATGTTCTCTGAATAGAAGCTCAATGACATCCATAAAAACCCAATGGGAAGAAGACCTAACAGAGGACATTTCAGAAGAACTGTGGGAAAACATTTTGTACAGAGTACACTCTTCATCTGTGTGTAAAACATGGTTGGATTCAAAGCAAAATAGTTCATCGTTCTCATTGGACTAAGGTCAAAAGCTTTCAAAAGTTTATTCTGATGTTGATCCTCTCTGTGACCGTTGTCGCCAGGCTCCTGCAACACTGGTACACATGTTTTGGTTTTGCCCAACTCTGTGTAGATATTGGTCAGAAACATTTGAGACAATGTCTCCGGTAGTTGGGCAAGCAATTAAACCTGTATCTACAACAGCACTGTTAGGTACACTTCCTTTGTCAGTTCAATGTTCACGATACAAAGCAGATTTTGTTGCTTTCGTGTCCCTCCTGGCCAGACGTCGTATTCTACTACATTGGAAGTCATCTGCTCCACCTACTCACTCCATGTGGATTAATGACGTTTTTCAATTCATAAAACCGGAACAGATTAGACAGCCTGAAGGGTTCTTCCAAAAACTTTTATAAAATTTGGGGTTGTCTCCTTGAATATATGGAAACGTATACTCCCTGCGTACTGGATGATAGTTAATTTGTACTTTTTTTTTCTGTTGTGTAACATCTCATGTGACCTCATGACCAGGCTTTTAGTCTGGTGTGTAAACAATTGTTCTGTTTGGTTGTTAGTTGTTGTTGTTGTTTTTTTTGTTCTTTTAGTTTTTGTTTAAATTTTTTTTCTAAATATATATTTTAATATACAAATATATTTGGGGGTCAATAATTGTCACAATCATTTAGATCCTGGTTTACTTCTCCCTCTATGTCAAAATGTGCAATAATATTCTAAAATGTGTGATATTTGTAAAATTTTTGAAAATTTCTATAAATAAAGTTGGGGGAAAAAAATGCCAGATTCAAGGTGGCAGGCCAGATTAACCGTCAGGCCACCAGGAAATGTCCCGCTGCTCCCTATGGCCAGTCCGCCCCTCTATACATCAGTAGTGTTTTCTGATCCTTCCTTTAACAAACGGTCGACGAATCCTTTGTTGTAAGCGTGTAGATTTCGTGCGTGTAGAAGGCTGGGCTATAGTGCTGAGGCATTTCTGCAGAGATAAACCTCCTCCACTGACTCTTCACAGCTTTATCTTTAGGAAGGTAAAAGAGCACTACTTTCCCCTCACACTTCAGAGCACGGCGTCCACGCGACATGATTTAACCGGAATTCACTACAGTGTTTGTTGTCTTCCACTTTTTCTTCCTGTCCGGTTTGTGCGCGCAACTAGCGGGCGGGCTTATGTTTCGTATTGACGTCAAGCCGAAACGGCTAAAGACTCGTTATAAAAAGATTCATTTGAAGCACTGTGAGTCGACTCTTTTACAGATGAATCAATAGCTTTAAACACTGTACACTTTCAGATTTAAGCCTCATTTCACTGCACTCAGAGCTGTGGTACACACCGCATAGAAGGTCATAGACCCTTTTCACACTTCTGCGCTCGCGTAGCGGAAGTCGTCATAGTAGGGTAAACACAGCCACGGCGGCCGCTGAAGCGTATGCGTTTTCGCAGTATTTGCCAACCTTTACATTTGGAGATGAATTCATCGACCGTTAAGTCAAAGATTGACAAAGGTAACAAGTTTGTTTTTACGAGGGATATCTGCGCGAATACGTAGGTAAGGCAGTCGAATAGGTGATTATTATTGCAAGGGCTGTTGGTAAGCTAACTCCTTTGGGGTTTCACGGTATTGTATAGTGTCTGAAGTAGTGGGTATTATGGTAATAGATAGAGCACGATGTGTGAGGTTGTATGAATGTTCAAAAAGGTACATTTTAAGTTCACAGTTCAGATGTTTGCTCTTAAGTTTGCTGTTGCAAGTGTTACAACCCCTGGGCAGTCTAGGAGAGTGGGGTTGCACACTTAACCAAGGAATCTGGTGTAAACAAAACACTCAATAAAAATTGTAAACAAAGTAATGACCACAAACAATAATTGCTGTAGAAATTAAGTGATTTATTACAGGCTGGTGCAAGTGAAGCAGTGAGCGAGCTGTTTACAATATTTACAAAAATCACAATCAAAACAAAATTAGAAAGACTGGCTATGGGTGGCGCTAAAGCAAAGAAACAATCAAAACCAAACAGCCTTACTAATATCTAATCCCCTCTAATCTAATCTAATAAACAAAAATGTGAAAAATAAATCTTCAACGTCCAAAGACGTCCTACCTAAACTGCACTAACTATCCACATAACCAAAAATACATGGGTTGGCGCTCACCCTCTTCCCTAGTGTATCACTAGACAGTTAAACTCCTATGTGTTGAAATGTATATTCCGTGACCTACTTACCTACCAGTCTTTCTACCAAACCTCTGTAAAGAAACATGAGGAAAGGGAGAGAATGATTACAAAATGTAAGAACAGACAGTGACTAAACCAAAATGTCAACACAGTGTAAATAAAGGTGAAGACTGACAATATCTCTCAACAAAACTGAACAAAATGGGGATATAAACACAGAATCTAACTAGCAAGCAAGGAACAAAGCACAGAAATCACAACCAATCGAGCTAACAAAGACTGGCAAACTGCTGGCAGACAAAAACATATATAGTGAGGTGGAGTGATCTGATTGGCTGAAACCGGGACCAAGTTGCTTTGGAGGAACCAATTAGAAAAAGGCAGTGACGGGATTGGGTGAATGAAGTGGAGGTGAACTAGCCAATCAGGAATGTCAGGAGGCAAAACAAGGAAGTGAACTGGGTTGATAGAAAGAAAAAACAAAATGAGACACATCATACAAACACAACTAATCAATACATGCTGGCACGTAACACAAGCTCCGTTTGTTTTTATTTTTCTTGCTGTCGTTACAGCACAATGTTGATTTCAAGTTTTAACTAATTTCTTAGACCTTGAACATTGAGTATTTAAGTACATTGAGCATTTATGTTTTTTTTTTTCCTGTAAATAAACACGTATGCAAAAAAGAAATGGAGCTTAAGAGCAAACGTCTGAACTGTGAACTTAAAATGCATCTTTTTGAACATTCATACAACCTCACACATCGTGCTCTAGCTATAACCATAATACCCACTACTTCAGACACTATGCAGTACCATGAAACCCCAAAGGAGTTAGCCATGGCTGTGTTTACCCTACTATGACGACTTCCGCTTCGCGAACGCGAAAGTGTGAAAAGGGTCTATTTTCGAAAACCCATAATAGCGGCTCTTAACGTGTAAATATACTTTATTTTTGTCAAATTTTTAGGGTCAGGGTTTCAGAAATGGATTTTTGATACCCAACCCTGGTCACAAATACCTCTGAATCCTTAAGCAACCTCCCAGAAGCACTTCAGCTGTACTATGTTTCGACCGGCTGTTCGGTGTTCTTTGCTCCTCTGTTCTGAGGATGTTGCATCAAAGACTCTTTCTGTATGATTATTATTATTATTATTCATGAAATAATATCGTCCATCTTTCTCGGTTTCCAACCCCGTTTAGCTTTGATCTTCCCATAATTCTCTCTGTTTTCTCTCAGATCCTGCATTATTGTGGGAGTCGCGGCTCTTGCCCACTCCGTCTGCGCTCATATCTGCCTTTGCTCAATCTAAAACACATAATTATACACTCCTATTTTGGAGGGTTTTATTTATCATATCTGATATGCGATCTGTCGATCATTATTTTCCCCCTCACACACACACACAAACAACATATCACAAACGTTTAATCATAAGTTGGTATCTTTAAAATACTTCAAGTGCAGTTCACCACTGTGTTATGAATAAGATCCAGCCCCAGGCGCCAGATCCTGAATGTCTGTTTCTCTGGGCATTTGGACAACAAGCCAGCGGAGCCGCCCGATACCCAAACCTGTTAACCAATGTTCACTGAATTACCAGTCTCCTATCAATACAGGAGTTGACTTGAGAGCAGCAGAAGCAGGAGATGAAGTCATCATGATGAAGAAAGAGCCGAGTTTACTGCATAATCTTAGCTGCGTATGATTCAACGACACAAGCGACAGCGATGGAAAATTCCTGCTTCACAACATTGACCACAGACAAAACAGACCTTGAAATGGAGACACTCTCCTGTCGATCTCAAGTGTCGCTTGAATCCACACAGTCATAAGAATATAACAATATGGGAAAATGAAATCATAATGAAGCAATAATTATAGGAAAATCTTAATAATATAGTATAGAATCATAATCAAATGACAAATAATAATCAGATCATTAACTAATGATCAATAACATTATTATTATATTGATGATGAATGATCATATGATTAAATGAAGAGTAAATGAATATGTATGTGTAAATGTGTTTCATTCATTCATTCATTCATTCATTCATTCATTCATTTATTTTCGGCTTAGTCCCTTTATTAATCCGGGTTCACCACAGCAGAATGAATCGCCAACTTATCCAGCATTTGTTTTACACAGCAGATGCCCTTCCAGCTGCAACCCATCCCTGGGAAACATCCATACATTCCCATTCACACACATACACTACGAACAATTTAGCCTAACCAATTCACCTGTACCGCATGTCTTTGGACTTGTGGGGGAAACCGGAGCACCCGGAGGAAACCCACACCAACACGGGGAGAACATGCAGACTCCACACAGAAACACCAACTGACCCAGCCGAGGCTCAAACCAGCGACCTTCTTGCTGTGAGGCGACAGCACTACCTACTCGATATTTAAATTAAACATGAGTCGATATTTAAATTAAACATGTTTGCTTAGAGTTTGTTTCGTATAATCACAACTTTGAAGTGGTGTACGCACATTTCCATCGTCCGTATTATGTATTGCCATGAGATTGCGTTGGTTATTTTAATCTATAGTTATTAATAGGGTTGAACTGGGCTATTGCAGAAAGTGCTGGTTGTTAAAACGAGATTAAATGCATAATTGTATTATGTGTTTGGGTCTGTGTAAGAGTCGTTTTTTAGACCATAACGAGTATGTTTTGGTTCAACTGCGATGGTTAAATGCATGTTATCATACAGTAAGTAACACTTTAATATGAGCAGTACCGCTGTGATTTGTACCCCCGCCCTGTAAGAACTTGTTTTGAGGTATGACCGCAGTTTACGACTATGCCGCCAGGAGGAACAAAGGGAAAACAAAGCATTATAAGTGCTTCATTAATCATTAAAAATTTGTTAACAGCTTTATTATTATTGTAAACGTGTTAAATGAAATGAAGATTGATTTTGGAAGAAGTAAAACTAAAGAAATAAAAGACCACTGAAATAAACAACAGCTAAAATGAAAGTAGGTACACGCATACATATACAAATAAATAAATAAGTAAGCAGTGTGTTTTAGTCTAAATATAGAGAGATATACAGTGTTTGTTATTTTAAAGGGACTAAGACAGTCATGGTGCATTCACACGAGGCTTCAGCGTCGACGCTTGACAGAGGGCTGAAGTTAAGGCTGACGCGACCGTCAGCCAATGAAATTGGTCAACAATCAGCTACTGTCTGAGCTGGTGTATTTGCATACAGCGATCTGATTGGCTGACGCTTCCGTCTGCACTTGAAAAGTTGAGAAAGTCCCAACTTCTGCAGCGAGCAACGCCACTGAAGCGGCGCCGACGGATCCACAGTGCAGTTAGACAACGCCTGACGTCACCCATTCAAAGTGAATGGGAAGCGTTAGTAAATAAGCTTTTTCATTTACATTGATTATATTTTGCTCTCTAACTTTGTCTTGATTATTACACATAAATAATAAATGAATAATTAAATTGGCCTGAATAATTATTTACCAGCAAAACATGGAGAAACGTCCGGCGCACGGTCTAAAGAGCTCTTAAGTTGAATTGTACTTCATCGAAAGCATAAAAATAAACTGACCTACCTCAAGCAGATCACTAAAACTATGATAAAAGTCAATTAGCTTAAGTTCCGCGAGTTTATTTTTAATAATTTACTTTGTTAAGTTTTCAAAACGTCACTGTTCTCCTTTAAATTATAATTGTCGGTTTTTTTTTTTTTACTTCTTAAACTGCTCAGTATCTTTTATGTACTCATTTTAATTTCAGTCCAATAATGATCAGGTTTGGTCAGTAGGTGGTCTTTTGTGGCTGTTTGAACACATTCAACAATCTCAGTGATGATGAGCGACATATTTGTCAACAGTGGGATGTGAAAATAAGAGAAAGTGTGAAATGAAGGGCTGATGAAAATCTGCTGAACGTTAAATGATAGCCAAAAGTGCTGTCTAGGGTTTGGAGATGAGGGGTGTGCATCATGTGCTTGGATTGAGTGCTTCACACATTAATGTGTTGTTTTTGTTTGTTTGGTCCAGAGGTGTGGCGAGCCCAGCTCTAGCAGCCCGTTCCAGTCGAGCCGCCAGACTGCAGTGTGTGCACGTGGCCGAGGGTCACACTAAACCCCTGCTGTGCGTGGACTCAACCGATGATCTGCTCTTCACCGGCTCAAAGGGTCAGAGAATCAACTTCAGGATTATTCATGTAGAGATCTAGCATCATAAACGCCTCTGTAGTACAGTGAAATTTTCATTCTTGGGTGAATTATGAATTTTAACCCCATCCGTCCGGGTCACGGCACCAATACAACACCACTGGCTGTATTCACACCACTCCCAATGAGATTCAACTGTCTTTACTCGCTAGCCTCTGCTACATAATAGTTACTACATTCAAAACCATCGCTTTTAATGGCAGTGAAATCTAAGAGGTGGGGTAGAAAGGTTAACTAAACCAATACATACCCCCAAGAAATGGAGAATAACATTCTTGGAGAGCCAACCAATCGCTTTTACAATGTAGAGTGTGTCAAAGCAGCTCAACATAGACGTTCTCGTAGATTGAAGCGGTGCCAGTCCAGTGTTCAGAGTTGAAGTTCAGTTCAGTGGGGTTTAATCGCAAATAACCTCAATAATATTATTAAAAGTGAGGACGGCCTTTGGGCATTGAATGGAGTTTGTTTTCAATAGCTCTGTTTTATGTATCCAAATGCTAAGATAATTGCTAACATGTAGCCAAATGCTAAGGTAAATGTTAACATGTATCCAAATGGTAAGAGAATTGTTAACATGTAGCCAAATGCTAAGGTAAATGCTAACATGTAGCCAAATGCTAAGATAATTGTTAACATGTAG
>CAIGQQ010031223.1:455040-466302 GCA_903798035.1 Danio albolineatus | reverse complement strand
CTGATCACCTTTGAAACTGCATAGCAACACCTTGACGATTACTCTGATCGCCTTTAAAACTGCATAGCAACACCTTGACGATTACTCCGATCACCTTTGAAACTGCATAGCAACACCTTGACGATCACTCTGATCTCATTTGCAACTGCATAGCAACACCTTGATGATTACTCCGATCACCTTTAAAACTGCATAGCAACACCTTGACGATTACTCTGATCTCTTTTAAAACTGCATAGCAACACCTTGACGATTACTCCGATCGCTTTTAATACTGCATAGCAACACCATGACGATTTCTCCGATCACCTTTAATACTGCATAGCAACACCATGACGATTACTCTGATCACATTTGAAACTGCATAGCAACACTCTGATCACCTTTGAAACTGCATAGCAACACCTTGACGATTACTCTGATCACATTTGAAACTGCATAGCAACACCTTGACAGTTACTCTAATCACCTTTGAAACTGCATAGCAACACCTTGACGATTACTTTGATCACCTTCGAAACTGCATAGCAACACCTTGACAATTACTCTGATCAAATTTGCAACCACATAGCAACACCTTGACAACAGCTCAGAACAACTTGACAGCCATTTTGCATTACCTTGTTAACTACACAGTCAAATATGTACTAAGCTGTGCTAAAACTGTGTAGCAACACCTGGGCAACCATTCGAAGCAATATCACAACCACCTAGCAACACCTTGGCAACCACTCATACACCATATTATTGTGATTATGACTGTTATTATGGATAATACACGCTTGCGGGCTGTGCTAGACTTACCTTTAGCACTTGTGCTGTATTTCTGAAGCCGTTACGGTCTCGTGTTGCAGATGTTTGACGTGGTGGAAGGAGCTCAAGGCAGCATCAGCCCCGCTCATCATTTCGACCCAGCTCATCAGGACGGGCTGGAGGCTCTGGCCGTGCAGGGCGACTCTCTGTTCACCGCTGCCAGAGACTCCTGCGTTAAAAAATGGGACCTAGCCAGCAAACAGATGCAAGACGTGAGTACAGATGCGAGGATGGACGGCTGTGTTCCAAATAGGCAGCCATTTTAGGCATCATTCCCAAAGCTTAATCATTGTAATGAAGCACAGCATATGCTAGCCCATATAGAAATCAGAAACGCTTAGCTAGCATAATATGCTATACTTTTGGCTTCAATTCCTAGTGTGCGTCTAACGTAACCTGGTGTTAGCTTAGCGATGCTAAAGCCAACTAATAAACAAAACTGCGTGTAGCAATGTGAGACAGTGCTATCTATTAGCATTACCTTTATTTTATTAGCATATTAGCATGACCGAGCTTCCTTTAGGCATGTTTGAATGACAGTACAAGCTAGCTCGCTAGGGTTTTGAGCAAAGTTGACTTTAGTTTGCCTGTTTGTTGACCTTGCAGCAGGTGGAGCGGGCTCATTGTGATCCGCTGAGCTCTCTGGCCGTGGTTCCCGGCTCCAGCGCGGTGGTGAGCGGCTGCAGAGGCGGACTGCTCAAGTTCTGGCACACGCACACGCTCAGAGCTCTGGGTGAAGTAAGAGGTCACGAAAGCGCCATCAACGACATCTGCACCAACAGCAGTCAGCTCTTCACTGCCTCAGAGTGAGTGACGGGCATCTACACATCAACACACGACACATGCCTACCGCATAGCAACACCTTGATCACTCCCAGGCAGTCGCATAGCAACGCCCTGTTAATTATTCAGGCAATCTGCTGAAACTACCTCAAACTTTTGCATCCATGTGCTAAAAACAATATTAACCGACTTGCTAACTAACTACCCAAGCAATTTACTACCATAGCAACCACTCAGAACACCATGGCAACAAAATATCAATAAATTGTTAACTACCCAGGTAACTAAGTACAACAATGTGCTACCAGAACATCACAGCAACACCTTAGCAACTGTTTTTATTATTATTAATATTGTTTTTAGATATTTCTCATGTTTATTGTTTATATTATTGTTCATAATTTGATTATGATTAATATTATTATTTTTATTTAATAATAATAATGTTATTATTACTTTTGTTGTTGTAGTTGTTGTTATAATTATCATTCATTCATTTTCTTGTCGGCTTAGTCCTTTTAATAATCGGGGGTCGCCACAGCGGAATGAACCGCCAACTTATCCAGCATATGTTTTACACACATACACTACGGTCAATTTAGCGTACCCAATTCCCCTATAGCGCATGTGTTTGGACTGTGGGGGAAACCGGAGCACCCAGAGGAAACCCACACCAACACGGGGAGAACATGCAGACTCCACACAGAAACACCAACTGACCCAGCCGAGGCTCGAACCAGCGACCTTCTTGCTGTGAGGCAAAAACACCCTATTATCCTCATTATTATTATTGCCATTATTATTTCTATTATTATTATTATAAATATTATTATATATATTTTTAATTATTGTTTTTTTTTATATATATATTTTTTTATTTTTATTGTTTATATTATTGTTAATAACTTGATTATGATGTTCATAATTATTAATATTAATAATAATAAAAATAATAATAGCGGCAATATAATAATAATAATAATAATAATAATAATAATAATAATGTCATTACTTTTGTTGTTGTTATTATAATTATTGTTATTTCATTATTATTAATTATTTTAAAGTTATTATTATTATAAAAATATTTTTCATTTTCAGTGTTTATGTTATTGTTATTGTTAATAATTTGATTATGATCATTATTATTAATATTATAATAAAAATAATAACAATAACAGCAATATAATAATAATAATAATAATGTCATTACTTTTGATGTTGTTATAATTATTGTTATGATTATTAATTATTTTATTATTATTATAAATATAATTTTATTGTTTATATTATTGTTGGTGTTCATAATTTTATTATTATTATTTCAGTTAATTAATAATTATTTTGTTGTTGTAGTTGTTTTATATTATTATTATTATTGTTTTTATATTTTTCATTTTTATAGTTTATATTATTGGTATAGTTCATAATTTTATTTTTATTATTTCAATTAATTAATAATTATTTTGTTGTTGTAGTTTTTGTTGTTAATAATAATAATAATAATAATAAATAATAATAATAATAATAAATAATAATAATAATAATAATAATAATAATAATAATAATAATAATAACAATAATAATAAACAATAACAAATAATAATAATAATAATAATAATAATAATAATAATAATAAATAACAATAATAATAATAATAATAATAATAATAATAATAATAATAATAATATGTGGCTTGATATTTAATACCTAATTTTTCTTTTTCACAAATTCACAATCTAAAAAAAAAGATAAAACAAAAAACAGATGAGATTTAGACGAGCCCACAGTTTGTGTTTTGACCGTCTAGGGCAGAAAAGAGAGCCAATACCAGGGAGAATCTGAATGTAAAAAGCTTTGTTTGTTACAGGAGATGAGGATATATCTTCAGGGGAAGACCAGGCCAAAAATATCTTTATTTACCACCTATCTTACCTGAAGAAAACAAAAATAATAAATAAAATACAGCAATTACTTACCTAACTCCCTTTTCCCAAAACAATAACAACCAAACAAGTGTGGCGTCAATCCCCCTACATCTCCAACCACAATTATTCACAAGTGTGTATTATATGACAAGTGTGTGTTGTATTAAACACAACATTCTTAACAATATAGAAATGACTGCGCAAGAATAAACATATAAATCAAGACTTATTCCAAAACAAACAAGTTGGCGGTTCATTCCACTGTGGCGACCCCGAAAAGAGAATGAATGAATGAAAGTAAAACTATGAAAGGGGTCTGGTGTGTTAATATTGTTTCGTTTGTCCTCCAGTGACCGGACAGTGAAGATCTGGCAGGTGAAGGGCTGCCTAGAGGACGGTCTCCAGTGAAGCTCCTCCGCTAATGTGAACCTGAGCCCCCCGGAGGAGACCCGCTGCTGTGCGTTTGCTCCAAGTGTCCCGATTGGCTGGTGCTGACCAATAACTGAGAGATGCTGGAGCTCGATAAGTGTGGCACAGTCCTAAAGCTGGCCTTTGGGCATCAAGCACGTGTATGTGTGTGTGTGTGTGTGTGTGAGCGCCATGATGACCGGACTGAACCCATATGCTCTTAAATTATTTCTTAATATCGATGTCAACCCTTTCCAGTGTTTGTTGACCAAAGCTAGACCTGTGTGTGTGTGTGTGTGTGTGTGTGATCACTGATCATTTACACTGGAACGGTACAGTAGTATTGGCACCGGCGTCTTTGCGTTCGACCTTTTTATATATCAAGCTTGTCTGTTTCTCATGTGCCGGTCGAAGCCTTGGAGTTTGCTGTACACACATCTTCCCTCTGTACTGTAGGACTCCTCATCGTCAGATGGAGAGGCGAATAAACCGCATCTGTCCAATGTGCGCTGGTGTCTTGTGTGTGTGTAGTGTGTGCAGTATGAGGAAGCTGACACTAGAGGACAGCACACACACATCTGACTGTGAACTCTATGTAGTGTGTGCTGAATGCGCTGAAGCTGATCTTTATACTTAATAATACATAATTAATCGATGATATATTAATATTAGGATAGTGAATGTTACTTTAAAACATTATATTGGTATTTTGAGATATATGTTTTAGTTTTAAGACAACTTTAGTGAAGGATTTTCACTACTGAGCATTCGGGATTTTAAATACTATATATATATTCTTAAATAATTATGAATATTTATGGCGAATACATAATCGTGCATATCATATAACACTATTATATTACATTTTTATCAAATATTAAATATTATCTGAGCTGAAAGGAGGATTTCTTTCATTCTTAACTTATATTTTCCTCATCAATCCCCCTATGAAATGGTCTAATTCTAATAATAAAACTGATTTAAGATCATTTCTATCAATTTAATATTAATAATACCTATTTTTCAATACAATTGTGTGTGTATATATACACACAATTGCTAAGGGGATGAAAGTTAGGAAGATTCTAAGGGCCCATTAACTCTAGGGGCCCACAAAGATCTGCTTTATAATTAATAACAGTACTATAATGTAATATAAATTATGAATGCATGTCTAAATTACAAGTAAAACAATTTATTAGAAAAAAAATACGGCTATATACACCCCTTGTGTCTGTCACTGTTAAATTGCACCCCCTAAATACTAACTAGTGGACTAGTATCAGTAATAAAATGCATAGGTCAGTATAACTACATTGCAGACAAAGAGTTTGTATAGCTAGCTTGGTAGTAGGGGGCCCTTTTCATGGGGCCCAAAATTGCTAGCGACGCCCCTATATATATATATATATATATATATATATATATATATATATACACACACATACAGTGGGTACGGAAAATATTCAGACCCCCTTAATGTGTGGTAAGTCATTTAAGTTCATTTTCACTTCATGAATGTCGACACAGCAGCCCATACTGACAGATAAACACTTAACTGTTGATATTTTGCAGATTAATTACAAAGAAAACTGAAATATCGCATATATTCAGAGCAAATTTGCTGTGACACTCACGTGCTGCGTCCCAATCCGCATACTATCCGTCCTAAACAGTATGTGAAAACAGAATGAGTATGTCCCAAATCCTAAAGAGTAAGCCAAAAGTTCCCGGATGGTTTACTATTTACGTTCAAAATGTTGAAGCGTCCATCCTCGTGGCCGTGAGTTCGAATAGAACTACAAAACGCGGGAGAAAAGTGTAAACAAACTACAAACATGGCGGACGCGCGAGACCAACCGTCAAGCAGAGAGAGGCTTCGGTAAAGATGTGTGTATGACTGTTTGTTAATACCCAGCCCACTGGAGAATACTTTAACGGCGTTGTCTGTGTTATATTTCATCTCCAACAACAATATTGAACTTATATAAAGACGTGTTTGGACATTATACCGTCTGAATGCTGAATTATCCAAACACCTGAGGAGATTTCTCTGTGTGAGAGACTCGTGAATGGGAGATTCTCCCGCTGCTGCTGCTCCAGTAAGGTAGGAGATTAAACACGACAGAAATGTGGATGGTGTGTGCACTCATAACTAAGCAACACAAGGATCTGTTAATGAGGAATTAGTATGTCTCAAAGCTAGCACTCTCTTCTGTTACACACTCAAAAGTATACATATTTCCTTCACAAAAAAAGTACATACTTCTAGGGTGTAGTATGAGTATGCGAATTGGGATGCAGCAATGTATGCTTTATCTGGCGGTTGGCAAACTAATTACGGTGCATTTTCTGCTGCCTACTGAATTGGAGTATGGAGTGCAACTTGGTTGGAAATCTTTAGGGATTAGTAAGGGAATACTACATGGATTTTCTAATAAAGAGAGGGGGGGAAACACTAAATACTTAAATGGAGAGGAAAGAAGCATATAAGGGAAACCTATTATAGCCCACATAGCAAAATATCTCTGGCCCAGCTCTGGCCCACACAATCAGCTTTTGCTTGGCCCACATGCCGCAGTGAATTACGGTACATGACTGGACCAAGTCTAGCTTCCAGACAAGGGCCAAACATGGACCATATCTGGGACATGGACCAAGTTAATCACCCATAATTGGGCCTGAACTGGGCCAGACATGTTGGTGTGTTACTACAGCAAGGAAATTGATAAACCCATGAATCATTGCACTTTAGGCGTGCTGTGGCCGTGCTTTTTCTCAAAGTGACCTGATTGGTAGAATTTATTTTTTCTTTTCTTGAAAAAAAAAAAAATGTATTTTAAATGTGGGTCAAACTGGCCAAACGTACATGGCCCACATATCAGTTAATAACATCTGGCCAGAATACTACATTTTACATCCGGCCCAAGTATTGTGTGCCGCCTTGAAGACGGTGCCACCTCTGCCAAACCAGGGCCATGTTTGGCCTACAAGCCGTATGCCAGTGCCGGATGAATGCCTGCTCTACCAGATTCATTCTAAATCAGGGGTGTCCGAACTCTGTCCTGGAGGGCCGGTGTCCTGCAGATTTTAGCTCCAACTTGCCTCAACACACCTGCATGGATGTTTCTAGAAAGCCTAGTAAGAGCTTGATTAGCTAGCCCAGGTGTGTCTGATTGGGGTTGGAACTAAACTTTGCAGGACACCGGACCTCCAGGACCGAGTGTGGACACCTCTGTTCTAAATCTATGTCTTTCAAATATCTAAAAATGTCATTTGTTACGGCCCAAAACCCAAAACTGGCTCGTATATCACAACATCAAAGTTTGAGCCGAACATATAAAGTCACAGACGTTTTGAGTGCATGGATTGACGTCCCGTCAATAAGTTTAATTAAATCAAAAGGTCAAGCAGCAAAAAAAAAAAGCATGTAAACAGGTAGGGTAGCTAACGAAACAGTCCCCTGACTATAACTGCTTTTTATATGGACAGATCTTACCTACAACTCCCGCAAAAGGAATAAAAAACAGGTGAGTCTTCCGGGCCACTGCTTTCCTTTGCTATTACTAAATAAATAACAAAACGTGACTAAGAAAAATAATCCACTACCTGCTACAAAAACAATAAAGTATCAGAACAAACAAGCGCACAACCATATAGCAAAAAAATAAATAAATAAACAGACCCACGTAACACATTATTTACCTTTTTATCGCTGCCTTCTGGCAGATCTTTTAAGCATAAACTGACTGTTTAGCTCTTTTAAACCTTCAAAATAAATGATCTGTGCTGTGAGATGGTGTCCATGTCTTCTGATCCTCCTTGAGATGGTTCTACACCTTCATCCGAGGCCAGCTGTGTGTTGATTATACTGATTGGACTTGATTAGGAGAGCCACATACCTGTCTATATCAGACCTTACAGCTCGCAATGCTTGCAGAAGTGTGGCAAGGCACAGATCTGGCCAAGGCTACATAAGCATTTCTGTAGCACTGAAGGTTCTCACAAGCACCGAAGTCTCATAATTCTTCAATGGAAGATGTTTTGGACGACCAGATCCCTTCCTTGTGATGGCCACCAGGCCAAACTGAGCTCTCAGGGGAGAAGAGGCTTGGCAACAAGGTAGAGAAGACCCTAAAGATCACTGTGGCTGAGCTCCAGAGATGCAGTCAGGAGATGGGAGACAGCTGTAGAAAGTCAACCATCAATGCAGCCCTCCACCAGTCAGGGCTATATGATGGAGGTTTCTCCTCAGTGGAGTTTGCTTAACACCTGAAGGTCTCCAAGATGGTGAGAAGTAAAATTCTCTGGTCTGTTGAGATCAAGGTAGAACTTGTTGGGCTTGATTCTAAGCGGGATGTGAAACCCATCACCTGTCCAACACAGCCTGTGGGGGTGATTGTCAGCTGCAGAATTGGGACTACTGGTTGCAATCAAGGGACAGATGAATACAGCCAAGTACAGAGACATCCTGGACTAAAACCTTCTCCAGAGTGCTCAGGACCTCAGACTGGGCTGAAGGTTTCCCTTCCGACAAGACAATAACCCTAAACACACAAGCTTCACAAAAACCGTGACTGTTCTTGAATGGCCCAGCCAGAGCCCTGACTTAAACCCAATTGAGCATCTCTGGATAGACCTAAAAACGGCTGTCCACCATCCG
The DNA here is from genome assembly GCA_903798035.1 of Danio albolineatus. Taxonomy (NCBI): domain Eukaryota; kingdom Metazoa; phylum Chordata; class Actinopteri; order Cypriniformes; family Danionidae; genus Danio; species Danio albolineatus. The sequence goes on along the minus strand of CAIGQQ010031223.1, from coordinate 457,707 downwards.
ACCTGACAGAACTGGAGAAGATCTGCAAGGAGGAATGGAAGAGGATCCCCAAATCCAGGTGTGGAAAACGTGTTGGCTCCTGGCTATATTAGATCAAAAGTGTGCATAAATACTGAGCGAAGGCTCTGAACACTGAGGACCAGGGGCGCAACAGCACATTTACTGAGGGGTTTTTACTTTTAGGGGCATTTACTTTTTCCCCATCAATATGTCAAAGTTAAACAGTAAATGATTATAGCACCTTGACATGCCTTGGTTTTGTACTTTTTGTACTTTTGTTAAGCCTTGGTCGTACTGAGGCGCTATTTTTCCCACATGTCAGTGTTTACAAATAGATTACACCACAAAGAAAGAAGTAAACTGCACAAACTATACATCAATCTAAAGCTACAAGCCTCAAGCACCCATTGCAGCTAGTTGCTCTTCAATGGGAGGCTTGTAAAGGATGTATTTGCTAAATTTGTGTAAGTTTTACAGAAAATGCTTAATAGATATGGAGTGAACAATTGACTAAAACTATTACACCTCTCACAAAACTAAATAAAAAAGACTAAACTGTAAAAATAAAGACAAACTGCCATTTTATCAAAATGTCACGGGCAAACTTTTTGTTTTAACTAAATCGAATTAGTTTTAAATAATAAAAAAGTTACCAAAAGGCCTGATGTATCAATAAGATACATAATAAATTTATAAAAAAAACATGTATATGGTATTAAAATGGATCTTGATATAGAAGGATTAATTAACATCTCAGTTCCAGAAAATGTGAATATTCTGATTATTTGTTTATGTGTCAGTTTTAACAGAGTTAAGAATAGTTATAATATCAAATTTATATGGGGGAATTTTTTAATCCAAATATTATTTTCTATCTTGTCTGAAATATATTCAGTAGGCCCATACGGAATCTGGGTGGCGATGCTGCTATTTATACGAATATTATATTAATATAAAATGCAGGATAAACATGTTTAACCAAAAATATTTATTTATTTTTATTATTTGAAACTTTTACTAACGATAATTTCAAAAATAGTTTTGGCACAATGGCGCCCCCCATGTGTGCGCCGCATATACTGCACACCCCCTTTTTGCTGAGGACCATGTGATATTTCAGTTTTTCTGCGTTAATAAATCTGCAATTCTGTGTTTTTCTGTCAGTATGGGGCTACTGTGTGAAAACAAACTTAAATTATTTCAGCAAATAACAAAGAGTGAGCAATTTAAGTGGGTCTGAATACTCTCCCTACCCACTGTAGATGAATAATTATTTAAAAATACTTAATAAACAGTGGAAAATAAATATAATAATTTAAGAAACCTTCTAAGTATCTTAGAAACCGGGGGAATTTAGATAAAGCCACACAATAAATAATTAAAAATGTATATAATCTATCATTCAAAACTAGAAGTGACGTGTTTTCTTCATTTAAGTTGACAGAAACCTCTCATAATTAAAGAATCCCCGTTTGAAATATTAACTACCATACAAGTAATCAATATATATGTGTTTTTCTTATCTAACATCTGATGTTTTCCTATCTCCCCCTTTCAAAAGTCAGCTGTGCATCCAGGATCACACCCAAGTCTCTCGCCCCAGTGGAGGGAGTAATCTGACACACATCCGCGGTAGTGCTGCACGATTAATCATATCGCAATCGCGATGTCAGCCTATGCGATTACATTACAGCAAATCTTGCGATTATATTAAATAAACGAATGCATTCCTGGACGTAAAAAGACATTCGGGAAAAAAAATGCACCGCCATTTTTGTAGTTTTCTTTTAATTCGATTACAATGTAACGCAATTACAAAAGAACTACACGACCCAGAAGCCATCAGGGCTGGAAGGCGCTAACACCCGCGGAAACTTATTATTAAAAAAAATTATTTGCAGCACAAAGTCAGAAGTAATGACGTCCATTAATGAACAGAACTCGGGAAGTCGGAAATATTAGTGAAGGTCGTGAGAGTAAATGTGACGGTGAAAGCATGCCGTATGCTGCTTGTAAAACATGCTTAATCTCAGTCAAGTACCCCAGTGATTTAGGGACGAGCGGTCTGAAAAGTTCAGGAAAGAATCAGCACCTTTTCGTCTATCAAGAGAAAATTGTTGTCGGGCGAAAACCGTCATCATAGGTTCAGTGTTTTCATTTAAAGTAAATTATTTAAATAAATTATTGAAATAAATTAAATTATTGAATCAAACAGCATGTGTGGTGGTGAGTGACGGGGAATATCTGCTATTAACCTTTCCATGTGCCCAACGTTCTCTACAAAAACAAAAACATGCTGAATGTTTTCAAGTATGTAGGATGCATATAATGCATATGGCCACGTTTAAATTAAATCAAATAAGCAGAACCAAAAGTTATATAGACTATTAGACTATTGAAAACAAAATATAGCCCAAAGGGGCTAATAATATTGACCATAAATGGTTTTTAAAAAAATAAAAACCTTTTTTTATTCTAACCGAAATAAAACAAATTAGACTTTCTCCAGAAGAAAAAATATTATCAGACATACTGTGAAAAATTTCTTGCTCTGTTAAACATCATTTGGGAAATATTTAAAAAATAAATTCAAAGGGGGGCTAATAATTCTGACTTCAGATGTGTGTGTATGTGTGTGTGTGTGTGTATATATATATATATATATGT